>NIUQ01002114.1:0-24497 GCA_002796945.1 Plectus sambesii
GGGCCAAGGCCGAGTTGTTGCGCGCTGGTGGAGGAAGAGAATCACGACCGATACAGCCATGCATATAACTATAATGATGATTTCGTCAAGAACGAATCGTCCTGAAAATATGTGAACATACGTTGTAAAAGCCATGGCACTAGTCACTGAAATTGTGAAGAAACTGACTGCTTATCGTCAAAAGTTCTTTATAAAGAACAAAGCGGCAAAGAGAATATTACCAAGTGCTTTACTAAGACATATTAACTGCGAATTTAAATTGTTGTTGGGCTAATATTGCAATGCCCAGGTCTCATTTAAACTGAATGATTATTTCAGTTAAATATGCTATAGACTGAACTACTTTGCATTATTTTATGATTATAATCGCAAAAAAAGCTAAAATTGTCAAGATATTAAGAAAGAGAATTATTGGCATAGCACGGTAGCGCTCTGCCTCGTTCCTGTTTACTTTACTTCGCATTAATATTCGACGTTCTCGCTCTTGGTATTTCGACTAGCGACAAAGCTAGCTGCATTCCCGCGTAATACTTTTCGTTGCGAGATTAAAACTCGGTTTTTTTTTATTTATGCAGATAATATGACAACCGTTATGCGACTTAAGGCAAAGGAAGCTTTGCGCATCTCTTTATTTATTTATTCTTTACAAAATGTTAGACTGGAAATCTCAGAATAGTCAACAGTAAACTTATCAGCACCAAACACTTGATGCTATTAGTACATAAGCCCTATCTTTTAAATACAAATCAAAAACTGTGCATACCGAGCACCGGCAAGTTGTCCGATCGCGGCATTTCTCCCGTAACCATGCTCAAGATGACCGCCAAAGTAAGAAGCGTGGTGAGACCAAGAGTTATCTGAAATCAAATTTCTTTCTTGCATTCCTATGCAATACCTCACTACTACAGAAAGAATATGTGCTAAATTAAACTTGAATATATCAGAATACGGAAATCGAAAGACATCGAAAAAATATCACTTATTTCAGAAAATATTTTTATGTATGCGTTCCACCATTTTCTCTGCATAAGCGTTTTCAAATTTATGTCACTCGTATCTCATTCTTTATTTGCCTTCAACAGGAAACAGTACATTTTGGCGCTTAGAAACAAAGCGATTTCGCTCATGTAAAGCGCTATAAAATACTCGCGCTCTTTTTCATAACCCCATTTGTATCCGACAAAAGTGCTACCCTGTGAATGCGCATGGAAGACAGTGAATGATCGACAGACGTCGTATTGTAATCGTATTGGACGGCCTTCAGCGTACCAGTTAGGGCAAACAGTATTACAGATCACCTCACCTTTTCCTGTCGGTCTCCAATATTATTGATTGGCGCGAAAATGCCCGCAATACTCAATGCCGTAATGATCAAGGTTGGCATAACCAACACCAACACATAATACTCCGACTTCCGCTTAATCGTGAGTGTGTACCATATTTGACGATACTGCCCAGCATTTTCCACGTTGAAATCGACCGCTTCAACCGTAATCGGCAGTATGTCCCATGCGGAGTTATTCTAAAGTACTGTGATATTAGAAAGGTACGCTTTATTCAATTAACCATCGTACCCAGAGTTTTTATTTAGGTTTACCGTAACTTCACCCCAATCCCGGGTTCATTTTCCTCAAGTACTCGACCCCAAAATAATCGAGCCATGTTTGCGATAATCTTTCAGTGAATATCGATCCTGTTGGCATACGTTCTCAGACGTGAGGTCGGAACTTTCAGGAATACGTAGAATATTGGGAAGAGAACTCCTTGAAGTTATTTCAGAGATGTAAGCGGGAAATTTTTATACTTCAATAGCTTTTCACTCCCTCCCATCCTCTGCCACAGGCGCGAAACTAGAACTGACGACCTGAACGAAGACTCGTAAGACTAGAGGGGGAACACTAAAGAGAGGAGTTGAACTTCATAGTAATTGCTTAAAAATTGAGCGGAAGAGAAGAAGTGCCTAAAAATTTCTTCCACTGGTCCCGCCCTTTACTTCGTCCTACCTTCCTTGTCTGAGTTCTATTGCTAACTTGGTTACTTACGTTTTGAGGGTAAGTCGTTTCATTATACATCGGTTCGTAACGAACAACGTTCGCCGGGTAATGCCAAGACGTGATCTTAATTATGCACTCTTGCTTGTCGAATGGAAATTCGTCAGTTTTCATCGGACAGTAGTTTGATAAGACAAATGGGTATGAGCGCGAAACTGTCCCATCATGCTGAACCATTAATACTTCCTTGTCCTGGTCGATCATTTCTTCTGCCTCGAAACTGAAATTGTTCTCTTCTCAATATTCATATCCTGCCTGTTTTTGAGTGATTTGTGGTTTAATAAAATACACTTTATAGTTCTTTAATTGTTTTCTTAAAATTTATTTACAGTATTTGTTAGGTCTTAATTAGATCAATTCTTTCACACTTCCAAAACAAAATGCGGAAATTGGTAGTTAAGGAGTTCAAATTTCTTTAAAGCAAATCACTATCAAGATCCTAAGCAGATTATTGCTGTAGAAATTGCGAACAATGCGTCATAAAATGCTACAATAGAATAACATTTAAGTTGCATTTAATTTTTTTGCTTAATAAAATGTCAAAAATGAAACATAATTCTCTGTCAGTATTAGGTATTTCATATAAATAAGGCGTTTTTTAGCACTATAACCTAGTTTTTGCCAAGTCCAAATTAAGTTACTGTACCGGGTTGTAGTTTTGATCTCAAGGCGACTTTGTCGCTAAGCAATAAGCGCTTGACGAATAGTGCAATTAAACTTGCCTCATTACTCACCTCGTGGTTACAACTGTAGTGTCTGGGAGCCATAATGCTGTCTTTGGAACCATAATTGCATTAGTGCCGTTGTATTCGGCTGGATTCCACGTCAAAAATTCATCATTCCAAGTCTAACAATGTTCACATTGCGATAAATGAAAAATAAATCACTAAAGCGGCGAGCACACTGACTAACCGATCGACCATTTCATCTCCCTGCCACATGTATCAGCGACTGACCGAATTTTTGCCTAATTATTGTAACAGGAAGCGTGTCAGCTTATTATGAAATGTTGGAAGACGCGTACACACTTATGATCTTCGTCAGTACGAAACCAACTGCGCGACAAAATAGACATTCAGTCATTCTTCCGATCGATCTCGATTTTCAACCACCGTTGAATTGTCAGCGGTTTGGTTGGTGGACTTACTTGCCGATCGGCCAGTTCAATCACGAACACCGCTTTACTTACCTGGTCAATGGATAAACTCAGCTTGATATATTCTTGTTGCGCATTCTAAATACAAGAGAATTCATTCATTAAGCGATTGTATCGAGAACGAAAATGGCATGGTAACCGAATAAAAAGTGGCTGTACAGAGAGAACTTAACTACAGGGGCCAATTTCATAAAACAAATGTGAACTGTATTTACATCAAAATGCATTTACATCAGAGCAGCGATTGGTCAGTTGCGCGAAGTGATCAATCAGCGCTCTAATGTAAATGCATTTTGATGTAAATACAGTTCACATTTGTTTTATGAAATTGGCCCCAGGAGAGGCCAAACTAAAGAAACATGTTCAAACTCAAATTAATCTGCTATTTTCAAGCAACATAACTAAAAAATTCGCTTTATAATGACATATTTGCAAAGTGTTTACATCAATCAAGCTTCGACATGTGATGCACAATGCGACTACGATCCTAGTTTTAACAGAATCGCGGACTTCTCGTACTTATTGGTTAATTTTTTTGGCTTACTGTACTTAAAAGTTCCGCGCTGCTGCAACGATAGCAAGCTCACACGCTAAAAGCATCCCAGAATTAGTCCTACCAGTCTTCCCAGTTGCTATCTTTGACTGAACCCTAAAGGAGATTTTTATCCGTAATTATATGATATTCATCTGTCTGCACATATCCGATTTTAAATGGCGCTACAAAACATGCAGTACCAGGAGAGTGCAAATGCATTATTTTCATTCTTCTCAAAATAAACATATTTGATTACGCTTTCAGCATCGAAAAATTTAACCTTTATTCTACATTTAAGAACATGGATGCTATTACTATAACTAGCATGCAAAGGTGACGCAAGCAAAATAAGAATGCGTAAACTATTGCATGTGTACGAAAACTGAATGTCTATATATTCTTATTATGTCTCTGAATAAAATTCCATACCACTTCAATCAGTCTTAGTATAGTTGGCTGTACTCGCACAGTGAGTGGAGAAGATTTGTTTTTAACCGGGCGTATTCTCTGGTCGTAGCCTTGAAAGATGTCATCCATACCTTTCTGCTCGGAGGAAGAAACTGCTTGCAGCATGAAGCACAGTAGTATTAAATGAACTTTGCGAATCAGTTTCATTTGACTCAAATTGTAATCGCACAACCTCGAGCACATAATACAAATCTGAATGAAAATTGGTCCATTCAACTTTTGAACAAATGGAATAATTCAATCGTAGGCGTGGCTCCCTGAGCCCTGGATTACACAAATATAACTTTGAATCATCAAAGTTCAGTCATGTCCATAAACGACGACCAGGGACATTTACTGTAGCGTAAGGATTACTCACAGAGGCGTAATCTTTTCAGTTAATTGCGAGTTACAAATTGCTCTATAGCTGTCGCGAAAAGCGAGTAACAGTTTATAAGCTACAGATAGTTGAGCAAACGCTTGCGCGCTTTTCCTCCGATCGATTGAGGTTTGACGCGAGCGGGATTAGCACGCGATACATCCCAAGAGGGGGCAAATTAAGGCTTGACGCAAATGCGACAAACACGCGATACATCACATAAAGTGTGTGTATCGAGGTCAGATGAAAACGGGGAGATCACGCGATAACCGGAGATTGTGCTTCTTGCCAAGCTATGTTTGAGCCCGATGGGGCACTTGCTTGCTAGAATCTTGTGAGAGTTAGCTGCACTCACTAGAATCGTATCGCTCACCATATACCGAATTGTATCAACGTGTCGGCTATATATGTCAATCGGCAAATAAAGAGCTTTTGTGAAAGAAAGAGGAATTCACAACAATAGCAATTCGCAAATTGGATGAGTCATCGGTATAACTCCATTTGGTTACTTTGAGAAATGAAATGGTAAAAGAATTTAGTATCGTTCGCGAAGCGGATGATCTCGAAACGTTGAAGCATTTATTGAAGTGCTGCCCACATCGCTGAATCCCAGATCACTAAACGGAATTGCTGCCCACATCTCCGATCAGCCGATTCCCTTTCTCTCATTCTTGAAATCGCTGTCTTTCGAAAAAATCAGCTTCAATTAAAGATAATAAAGGAAATATAAATAGTGTTAGAGCCGGAAGATACCGATCGACGTTGAGGGGGTACAAATACGATAAGGGGGAAGAGAGCTTGAACTTTACTGTATCTGAAAGTTAATAATATCCAAACTTTCTCCCTCCTACCTCAACCTTCGAACTCCCTCTTCTTCTCTTTTGCAATCCTAAGTCGCATCTTCTGAATACTTTTAGTAAACCAACCGGCGACCTATCGAATACAACAGAGTGACCAGCATGCTAAAATATCTTACGATTTTAAAACGGTCATTTGCAGTATTGTGTTTATTTAAACAGATAGTATCTCGCGAAATGCTGCTAGTTTAATTCACGCCTTTAATGGATGAAAACGTGTGCTTTTTCTACGCCAAAGTTAAAAGTTCTGCCACTTAAAATAGACCATAGTTAAAAGCTCATCTAGAAGGCAATATTCAGGGCCATTTGCGTAAGTGAATGTTCCGTAAACGATAGATATTGCGCGCGTCTCATTTACTCTGATTGTGAGCCGGACACCCATTTTTGTTTGTGCCCACAATATTAGAAACACGTCATCAATCGATAATTTGTTCACGAATGTTACAGACAATTAACGCTCTCTTTTCCGTATACAAGCAGGAATGCAGCATTTCTGATACATATGCACTGGACACTGCAAAAACGCGAATTCATCATTTATAGTGTTCATGAATGTGCAGTAAAATTTTGCAATCTCATGGCAGAACAAGCTCTTTTGCACGCAGTCGAAGCTAACAATTTATGTCAAGAAATTCAAAATTACATCTGTTGCATTCGAGCCGTATCATTTCCAGTGTTTAAAACACAAGTAATTTACATGCTTACGAATAAAGAAATTCAGATATACAGTAGATACCACAAAAATTATTGTAGCGATAAGAATATTTCCATTTAAGGCAGTTAGAGCAGATCAGAAATACTGAATCAAGTAAATTGTTTAATTGGAAACTCATTGCAATATTCATAAAATTTTGGAGCTTAATGCATTAGCACTTCTTTTGCTTTAATCAAGGGCGTGTCGAATGTGTTTGCTTATAAAACGCAAATTTTTGACTAAAAAAATTGGTTTAGAGTAGGTTTTTTCGACATCCAAAGTACGATAGGAGAAATTAAATATTTCAGGAAAATGAAGTTCGCCATGCACAATCCCTCGAGGAGAACACTGAATCCATTGCGATAGGAAAGTTGATTGCAGAAAAAAATTCTTTACTTCGTGCAATTCAAATATGATGAACGTCATATAGCATCCGTCACATTTTGATATTTTCGATGAAAAACGGCAATCTCTATTCTTCTTATAGTACGCCTGCAACACATTTGACAAACAACTTACTAGAAAAAACAGAGCTGATTTCAAACAGAAAGTAACAGTATCGTACGCATAAACATCAGAAAGCGTGTCGTATTTTCATCTCCTATAAAACAGAAATCGGTTTCGTCACATAAGTGCAAATTATCTGTAGCTGAATGAGCTCCTAAAACGCGCAACACTAAAATTAATTTCAAATAATATTGATCAAATTTACCCGCAATTTCATGTCATTCACTAAACATCCGTTTAAGATTCAATTCAGTTTAAAAATGTCACAACATAAATCAGTTGTACAACTGAATAGCAGAAAACATCTCAATAACATCGGCAATATTCATCAATAATTTTGCATAAAAATGAAGTCCATTTGATTGTTCAAATGTCGTCAAATAGGACAGCCAGCGAATGGGTGCCATTGAGAAATGCGCAAGTTTTTCGTGTCGCGTTGCCGCGTAACAAGATGCCACAACGCCGTTGACTAGTAAAGTGCCTTCAGCAGTCAGAGGGGCGTATGCCCCTCTGTCGTAAATTTTTCCAATGGCGGTAACTTCCACCCATAGGACATGATCATTGTCAGCGTCCCTTTGCAATACAAAGTCGCCTCTTTGTAAATTCTTCGCAAGAGTTGCTTCTGTTAGCGACCAGAGGCCGGTCGTGCTTGAGACATCGGGCGGTTCGAAGCGATGATCATTAAAATATCCCAATCTTAAAGGTTGTGGTGTTTTGAAGTGCCCAGAATCATTTCCAGTAATATGCCGCATCTCATGGCGAACATTGTCTGAATTCCACAATAGTTTCAAAGCGCGATGATCGGCGTCTGACTTAAAACTCTGTCGATTCTTGAGACGAAAAATCAAATGGTCGGGGCTCAAGCGCAACTCTTGATTATCCCTCAATGTCACCAAAACGTACTGATCGACGACGTTTACAGATCGATCGAGAAAAAGAATGATCGGCGAGGCGACGATGTTGCCGTCAGAATTGATGGTCAGGATGCGATCGCCGATTTGGAGGTCAGCCATTGTCTTCGAATGGCTATTCTCCAAGGATACGACGACATTTTCAGGAAAGCATCTTAAAGGGATTGGTGGTACTTCGCCGAGTCTGTCTGAAAGGCAAGAACTGTCTACAGTGTTTATGGTATGCAAACAGGGTTTGTATTTACCTACGTCGAAAGCATGATATTTTTTAATCCCAAGATAGTAGCCCATTACATTACGGCATCACATTGGCTACATTTATCTACTATTCAGGTATTATTTGTGTTAACATTGATGAATGGGGCCCTAGTAGGGTGGCTTAAAAATGCATTGACCGACTAGTGAGCTAGTCTGCGCACCAAATTTTTGATGTTTCAGAAGCGTTTGAAGTTCGCCCGTCGATAGGTAGCGCGTGCTATCTTACTGCACAGCCTTTCGCGAATTTATGAACATTAAAACGTCGCGTGTTTCCTTGCGTTACAATCAGGCCAGAAATTCGTTAGATTCAGAGCTATGTGGTAGAGAAGGGATGAAAATTCGATCGATTTGGTGCATTATGAATGCCACTTGTATATAGTGTAAGCGCAGTTCGGACTTGACAAAACTGGCATATAGTTGTTGTTGGCAACATATTGCTGACATCTCTACGTTTGCTAAGCAGTTAATTAAATTTATTGAGAGTAACTCGTAGTCTTGAAAAATATACTTTTACTCGCAGTTTTTAACCAGTTTATGAAAAATGCAGAAACAGAGTCAAGAGCATATCGCTGCAATAAATATTTTCGCCGCTGTTTAACAGGCAAATTAATTCATTTCAGTTATTAAATAATTTTTAATAATGGCGCTGTTCGCTGCTCACTGCTCTAACAATTGAACAAAGCGTCATAGATTATTTCATTCTTAGCAAAAAAGTATACGCACCAAAGTACTTCTCTTAATTCCTTTACAGCTTATCTAAAGCGCTCCCTACATGAATTTTTATTACATTTAATTCGATTAAGTGCTAAATCAGTATTAATTTATCCTATTAATTTTTACAATGCGTCACAGTTGCTTTATCGCGATTCACATGTAAAAGCGACGCGCTCTAGTCAGCAAAAACTCCTGCATGCTGCCTAAAGCGATAAAAATGTCGTAAAATGTTAGATGGGACAGACATGCTCCTTGTGATGATATTTGGTGCCAAAACATGTACAGTATAAAGCGCTGAGATGATGGCTGATAAAACAATCCCTTTCCAACTCATTCTCGACTACATAACAGCATTCAATTAAGTGCATATTGAGTGATATCTAAACTAATATTCCTGCGAGAAAAATTTATTCGTTTATCAGATTTCAGTTCCTGTCCTCCTTTCCTACCAAAGGCTTTCTTCCACTTTTAGCTGGCTGTGATCAGCGTTAGAAAATCTTAACGCCAGTAAAACAGTTGAATTATCATTTCACTGGAAAGTCTGAACAGTGCAATGTATAGCGCTTTTGTGCTTTCGTCTTCTAATTTACAGAAAAATGCTGGTAAATTCAATATAAAAGCTCTCGCTGTCACCTTCACTTACCAGCTCTGCAGGAGACGTGAATGTACTCGCGATTTTCGTAATGAACCCAGTCGAAGCCGGCCCGAATAGCCCAAAACGCCAGCAGACCCAACTTTGATTCGGCTTTCCAAACTTTTCTGTGCACTCTGGGAACGTAGAATGCTAAGTCGAGGGCGCGGCCTTCATGGTGAAGTGACATCGTTCGGACAGTCTTCGTCCGACGACGGATTGGCTCCCACGCGTCTAGTACCAATATTCGAACGCCAAAGTCTTGTCCTGGTGGGCTCAGTCGCAGTGACAAAGCGAGCCGGTCTANCGTCCGACGACGGATAGGCTCCCACGCGTCTAGTACCAATATTCGAACGCCAAAGTCTTGTCCTGGTGGGCTCAGTCGCAGTGACAAAGCGAGCCGGTCAAGAGCGGCGTAGCAACGCTGAAAAAAAGGGGAATCATATATTTAAAGAGTTTATCTATTATATTCAAAATATTGTTTACTAGTAAGAAAGCATCCAACCGATATGGTTGCTAAACATGCATGTTCCAAAGGTGGATGTAAAGTTATGGAGTCCAAACATTTTTCAGTTTTAAAACGGGGGAGCACTATGTTTTCCGCCTGGCTGTCGTGATCTATTTTTAATATGAATATCGCCAAAGGCCTTTTTTGGCTAAGCATTGGAGAGAGTGAGGATACTATTTGGTTGGATGTACACCCCTCCCAGATATCTGACATGTACCCGCTCCTCGGGCGTCAACTGATGCCATATCTGCCATGTACCGTGAGGGAAAATATGACAAGTTAGGATAGTTCAAGAAAATAGGGCAAAGAGAAAGAATAGTCACGGCCTTTAGTTGCATCGCTCAATCGAAATGTATCGTTTAAAAGGATGGAATCTTTATTTTTTGTACTTAGAAGAAATTGCGATTGTATCCTAGCTGCACATCATTCTTTTATATTTGAAATATCTACTTTACGGGATTTTATATTAATCCTTCAAGTGAATACAAGCAAAAAAATTTAAAGTTTATTTTGCGGTTGCGTAATATGGTATTCGTTGAGAAACTTAAATTACACAGTAGCCGTTTGTGCTGCATATAACTGAATGCTTTTCATTACTGCGCGTGCGCGTGCGTCAGGAGCGAGCGACCGCTCTGCGCGAGGGGCAGAACACGAATAGAAGTTTCAATACCAATTAAGATGGGCGCGCGCTCAAAATAAAACAATGCGTAAAGTAGTGCGCGCTTAATGATTGGCTAGCAAACCAAATAAACACTCTGGTTGATCGCGGTCTAACAGCTGGAAAGTCCGAAAGTCCCGCAACGTCTTGATTGTCGGACCCTCCTGCTCGTGGTAGGTTAAGAGAGGCGTGAAGTGGGATGAGGTCCCCTTTCTCGCGCCCCAACGGTTCCGTTGTCTGTTGACAAACACTGAGCCACGGCGCCTCGGCACCCGCTGACAATGGACGGCGACAAATAGTCAAACACGCACTACGACATTTGACCGTCGCTGTTTGGTTTGTTGTATGCACCAACAATCCCTCTGAATAGGAATCGTTGCAAAGGCGACGCGGCAAATAATTAGAGATCAAAAAGTGAGAATATTTATCGAAATTCCCCGAGTCCTTTCATTCAAGCTTTTATTGCTGTATTGAGCAATGAGGTTTTAATGCTGGTTAAAAATGCATGTTCCATTTATGCCGTTCAATCGAGCGCCCCGCGATCAAGTTATTCATTTTATGCATATCGCTTAGGACAAAAAATTAGAAACAGTATTGATGTAAAGTTTTTAACCAGGTCCCTACATATTCCCACACTTAGGTGACTTTTTTATTACCCTCTACTGTCCGTATATCTATGTTGCAAAGGTTTCAACATGGTGAATCGTAGGTGGTCACGAACATATATACCGGCAGACATATAGTTGCCGACACGTGAATGATTGTGTTGTAATATGAAATATATATTATTACTTAGTTGTAACTAAATATTTGAATGCACGTGACTACTACTACAGAAGTCCCCATACGGGAATTAAATGTGGGGATGTTGTTGAGCGGTCAGTACTGTAAGCAATAACTCCCGACATTATCATCATGAACTGATCTTTGCTAGTCTCAGCGTGCCACGCAGCGTGGAAGTTCAAATCCGGGTCGCAGCTGAAATACGCCGCCAAAGGCAGCCGAAGAACGTAAGCGGATCGCTACGGCTGGTGGTTAATCCCGCGGCGTTGTGTTAACCGACAATAGGCGCTGAGGGTGGCTGAGAAACTTGGCGCCGATGTTTGCATCAAATCACAACATATGCGGCAAGCGAGAGGCGCATGCTGGGTGGGCCCGTTTAGCGCCGCCGGCGAAGGTCACTTGAGACGGGTCGGCGCTGTCCGTCGGGCCGCGCAGTGTTTGCCCATGATCGGCGTAATCCCTCGGCGCGCCTGCGGACCGAAGACAAAGCGGCTTCGGCGTGGCCCGACCGCCCTGGTCGCGCGCTTTTGCTGATTGACCTGCAGCCAACACCGGCGAGGCAGCGTGGTGACTCGCGCACGCGGGCAGCGCGTTGGCGATACCGACAGAAACACGAGAATTTATCTACAGTCTCAAATGCATAGTTTCAAGAGATCTAAGAGCGAGCCGCTTCACTTTTACGGGCATATGCTACTGACTCTATAGAGAATAACTTTTCTGTGGCACCGCGCTCTCATTAATAGAAATGTGGAAATCCACCGGACAGTTATTGTCTCAGTGCCTCTTCAGCAAAGCGCGCGGCCCTGTTCAGCTGATTTAGATTAGCATTTTGCTCTACTAGCACGCATGCAGGTTCTTATCGGCAGTAATTGTATTGATATGCTTAATAATTTGCTTAAATATCAAATGCGCCATGCCCGCAATAATGCAGCTGAAGTTAACGCGCTCTAAGATATTATGGACAGGTCCGTCACAATGCCTATTGACCTGCTCATGGGCAAGGAGCGCTCTCTTCATAAGAGTACGCGAGGTGGCCGGCGCCCAGGGTGTCAGTGATTGAGTGTTTGCTCAACTGACATTACAAAGACAATACTACGTACACGAGCAGTCGTTCACCAGAAAAGAATAACTTGACGGTTAAAAAGCAAGAGTAAGGTGGCGGCTGCGTCTTTGGCTATACGCGTGGGCTACCGTAAGAAAGTGACAAACTGGAACACAGTGTAGTCTTGCTGATCGTGATATAGGAATAAGGATAGGAAGGTAGAGAGTTCCCAGTTACAAATAAATGGTCACAAATGCAAATGCAGAGCATATTTTAGCAATACGCGATGCATTGTTTTCAGATAAACGGTAAAACTCAAACGATGTACCCAGACGATTAATGTTGTTGCATTTTACAAACTCCGTTCCTCGCTATGTCATTCACTAATTATCCCGTATATACTAATTGTGTGCGAAACCCCCTTCATATTCCCCACACCCACCGCAAAGTACCTCCGCTCCTGCCTGTTTTCTCAAATGCTCTAAAACTAAAACTAACCTGCGTCATCCAGTGGTCCTCGTAAGTCCTCTTGCCGTGTCTCTTCCCTTTCTCTTCATCCTGGAACACGACCTCATCCGAAGTTTGATAATAACGCATAGTTTGCTTCCATTTCTTCGATCGGCGCAACATTGGCTTTCCTCTCTTTCCGCTCGCATCATCGGAGTTCTCGTCGACATTTGGATGGAATTGCTTGTACTGAAGGAAAGTGGTGAGAGGACGACCGGATACTATGGTCGGATTTTCTCTGACGCCGTTGGAGAGTTCGCGCTGGGGGACGCAGCAGTGAACGCAGTCGTGATAGACGATCAAAAGCAGCGGGAGAAGGAATACTGTTGAGCGCATAACTGCTTATTGTGTGTGTTTTCCTGTAAAGTTATTCTTCACTTTTTGGTTAAGTCAGCAAAGCATAAATAAATAATAATGAACATTCTCACCAAACCATATTACTCACTTACGACTCGCCCATTTTGTAAATACAAAGAAAATTAATGCTGTAGTTGCAGAGATAATTTTAAGTTAGTCACTGAGCAGAGTCTGTTCAGTGAGTTTCTACTTTCCTTTTACCGGTTTTTTAACTACTAAAATTTCTTTTGCAGTTTTCCCCGAATAAGGTTGGATGAAGTCATTTCATTCATACCATACATCCCTGCTTTAGACTTAAACTTGTTATTCGATGAAAAATAATGTTCTTACCGTACTCGAGTAATCACAATGGAAATTGTTCAACGAAGCTAGCGGCAGAATCTTATTGTCAGCATATTCTTCAACGAGAAATTCACAATCAACGGGAATAATCCACTTTTTGAAGCAAACACCAGACAACAGCCTCTTGAGAGCGAAGAATTTTGTGTTCAGCTGCGTTCCCAGAGAATTCTTAATGAGTGGCAGGAAGGGCGAACAATCGAGCAAAAAATATATTCGACACGTCGTAACGTAGCGGACGTGTAAAAAAGATAAAAAGACGTAGGCAAAAAAGCGAAAGAATTGATAGAACTGATGAACAATCAATCAGTGCTTAGATTATTGTCGTGCATTAAGACAAATGACGCTGGTAGAAAATAAACCACCCAAGTAGAAAATAGTGGTCACTATCGAATCAGTAAGTAATAAGATAGTTCTTAAAAGCAGTTGAACAGCAGACAGTATGCCGATGAAATGCAAACTCTTCTCGAAATGCCACACATATACAATTGAAATTAGCGAATTCAACCAGCGATCATAAGAATGATAGCCGGTCAAGCGAAGTACAGTAGTAGTTTGTTTTATGAGCGTTCGCAGCGCGACCACACTTGGCTGCTGCTGACGCGACACATTTTGAGCAGTTTAGCTGTTTTCCGTCGCCTTCCGTATGGCGGCAGACTGATGCCAAAGGGCAACTGACAACGTGCAGTAACGAACGGCCGAACGATGGAGCAGAGTAATCAAATAGAACAGTGGCGGCGGTGATGTAAAAGAGACGGATAGCCGGACGTCGCTTATCGGGCAGAGACGAGGTGGAAGGTGGCGCGACGACGACCGAGACGAACAGCGCGGCGCAAAAATGGACGCGCGACAAGCGGAGCGCGACGCGGGCAAAAAGCGCCCTCGGGGGACGACGGCGCGCCGCGCGTTACGCTCCGCCCATGGCGCGCGCTGATTGGACGGCGATTTACACCCTCTTTCATCCCAGTTCGCCACTCATGCATTTCATTTCGCCACCCTTACATTCTGTTTCGCCATCTCTCCATTCACTTAAAACGCTATTGTGACAAAATATAATGCAGAGGTGATGATTTGGAATAAAAGAGGGTGTATCTAGAACACCAGAAAAGTAACTGCGTTAGATCAGAAGCGAGCTGGGTCTGAGATTTGGGTATGAAAAATTTTTTAGGAAACATTCCATTGCGCATGAATTCCAGATTCAAAGCGATACACTGATTAAAAATTTTCTAGGAGGTAAGTCATGTCCTCGGACCTGGAAACTCCCTTTTCTCATATTTTCTTCTGAATTACTGATATTTGACAATAAATAACAGCATTTCACCGCACTCACTCACTTGAATGCTCACCGAGGATGATGTGTTGCTTGCAAATTTTACACGAAATTTAATCATTTCAATGGGCAGCACATATTGTTGTGACTGCCGGATAAGTAGCAGAACTTTTTCATATTTGCGTAGATTACATGAACGCGAGTGTGTTTTCGTCCTGCCGACACTCGTCTATCGCGTTTTCTGTTAATGTTCTCATTCGAGTTACGGGCATCGGGCGCCAAGCCCCAAGGAATCACACCTATTGGGCCCGAGCAACGTGAAGTATTGTAAGCTTTCACTGAAAAATAGGACAGCTACTTGACTTGGCAAATTTTTAAGTATCAGTAGGTTTCGAATAGTGAAATTCAAGGGATATTTGCAAGCCGACCGGCGATCTCCTTCTTCCGAAAGCCTAAACCTATGCACAACGTGTCTGTCTCATGGGTCCGTTCAGCAGTATCAGACGCGCTGGGCAAGGGCGTGCGTGAAATCAGCGAAGCCGGTGGGATTGCGACGACGGCCCCTGTGCATCTGCAGTTTCGCTAACGGCGTCGTTATTTTAATGGAAATATGCCATGCGCGCTGTTTGGCGTGCCCACTGAATGGCGCACAGAGGCGTTTGAGCGCGTGTGGGCTTGACGTCAGTGTAATCGCGGTGAAGTGGACAATTTACTTTATGACACTCTAGCGTGCGACTTAATATCCCTTTATTCATAAGACACTCTACGTCGCGCTTGACTTATAAGATTTATTTGTTCTATTGTTTATTAAAGAACATACCGCAAATATTTAGTTTCATATTCGCGTGTTAATTGAGAGGATATATTGAGATAGCCAAAGCTGCTCTACATAAAGCTTGTAATGCGAATTACTGTTGTACAGAGTTTAACGTTCGCTTATTATATGGCATTTTTTGTGTTTAGAATAATACGCTTCTTTAAGTATGCTAAAGGTAAAATTTCCACATCAGAACAAGTAATATCGACATTTGTGTGATCTCATGGTGTGATCTAGTGCATCTTGTTTTTCATAAAGTTATATAGTCGAAATGGCAGCATTGTACGCGTAATTTGATTTACATTAGTTACTTCAAAAAGTACAAGCCTTTTGTCGGCTAGAAATGAGGAATAAAACTTGTCGCTCTTCTTTAGTATCTTTTGCAATAAGCTTTGCTTCTTCAACAAAAATGTTATTATTTTGCTCTGTAAACGAGCCTTAGTGCCTCGAACAGCTCGATGCACGAAAAGTTTATCGAGTTATTTGAACGTTTCATACTTTTGCGCTCGCGTCTGTGCCTTGTAAAATTTTTAGAAAGCACATTCACCTTCTCTCGTCTTTAACTGAATAGTAAGATTTCTATGTAAAACGAAAGAAAGTCTGCGCGCTGAACAGATCGACAATACAGCGTCGTTTCGTTTGCTTGGGCAATCAGCCTGCTCAACATGATCAATGTTCGAAAATAAAACGCCCGCCGCGGGATAGATTAGAAAATGTGATTCGCGAGAGCAATTTTCACGACTACCGCTCAGACAGCCCGCCGGTCGGCAATCCAATAGACCACACACAGAGCGAATAAGACGAAGGAATTGAGCGAGACGGGAATATCAACGATATTTGTGTAGATAGCGGGAGTAATGGAGGAGGTGTTCCTAGAACCAGATACGAAATTCCTAAAATGAATCCAATGGTGGTAAAATTGTAAAGAACAACAAGTGTCATGCGTTTTTCAAACATCTGCAAAGTTTATCTCTTACTGGACTGTACCAAGGGTTTTTTGCATGGCTCACCTTAAGATGAAAACGGGTCTTCAGTTTTGCTTCTTTTTCGTCAGTTGACAAATTTTCTTCCTATCAATTTTTCATCTATCTATGAATTGGTACCTGGACTATTGAATTGTAAAGTAACCCAACTGGCTTGATTAGAAAAATGGAGGATTTTACAGTTCCATTTTCGATCTGACCAAAACACGCATAAAACTTTTGCGAGCTTTTCGTTCGAATTTAGCGGTAATTTCTACCCGAGGCACTAATTGGTAGTTCTGTCTAGTGTCAATGTCATTTATTGCTTCACCGAATAAATGCAATTTATCAACACAACAATAGCAAATCTGACCGATCACAAATATTTTTAGCAAGTGAATGCATTGAGTGAGAGCCACAGGAAATGAGTATAGTTTCTGTTTTATTTGAACAGCTGAAGAAATTAAACGTTGAAATACTATTTAATTAGCTTTTCTTCAACTGCCATAAAAGACGATCAGTTTTCAAGAATTCTTGAAATGTCAGCCTGTTGTCGTTGTCGACGTCGCCTGATTTGAAACGGTCCTCTAAAATTGATCACAAAATTGTAAGCAAAAGCAGTAAACAAAGTTTTAAGTCTCATCGCATCGTTTACAATAACAAGCTATTTAGAGCTTAGATGATGCATTGCGCATAGCGAAAAGCGATCAGTTATTGATCGGCAAGGCATATAAATCTAAAAATTTAAACTATATGCGTTGCTATGATTACTGTCTTGAGAAAATTTTTCAACTAGTGGAAGCTTAAAGTAGAACGAAGGACATCCATGGTTGTGAGGAATGTACCGCATATTGTTATTACATAATTATGGCATGACGGCTCAGCGGTCAGTTGATTACATAATACCGTACTATGGTTTTCAGTCAGTTAATCACATATAGCGTAACGTAATATACGGTAATCCCCGCAGGTTGGAGAAAGCACAGTTTTCCTTTAAAAATTTTAGAATGTCGAGTATATTATTAGGAGATATAACTTAAAATTACACTTGAGACAATAAACTTACGATCTGTAAAAGCAGACAATGACCCAGCAACTATTTCTTTCTGGATGCATACCATAATGGATCCATGCATTTTGCACTTAGTTTTTTCTGAAACAAATAACTTCGACATGCACTTTATAATGTCAAATGCTTTTTCGATTCAACGGATTCATTTTAATCTTGATAAGAAAATGTACTGTAAACAGAGAGGAAAGTATTTGAGAATTATTGGGCGGTTTCAAATCACGACTTTTAACCAAAGTCTGACTATATGCAATTCTAAAGCAGAGCTTTAAAGTTCCACTTAAAATAAACAATTCGAACTGAGATCGATTCAATATTTGCGATAGAAATTTGAGACAGATGCTAGAAACATACTTGGCGATTCTAGAAACTGTACTTAAAATCACTTTATACTGTTTCTCACAGTAGAGCTTGGCTTAAATTTTAAATGGTTTGAAACAGAGAAGCGTAAATCCCTGTTTTCCTTTCTTGAACAAATAATAAAATGAATTTGATACCTGCTGATTTTTTACTTATAGAACTGGTGTCCTTTGGGATCGGCATACTCCTTAATTCTTCTTGTATCAGTTTGCTATAGCTGAGAAATTCGGTTTCATTAGCAAAGCCATCGCCTGAAATCTTTTAATTTACCAGCCGAAGAAGCATTCAGCAGTGGCTTAGTCGTAATAATTATCAAGTTTTCTACAAAGAGATAAGCAACAGTTCCCAACACATTGGTAACTTTGCAACAACTACTGCAACAAGTATAGGTAAAACTCTGGTCAATTTTTTCGCGGTAGAAGATCGTCAGATTTCAGTTTTGACATTATTAAAAGCATTCTGGGTCTTTTCAAATAATGTACAGTTTCATGAGGAGCACGTATTTGCAAGTTATCCTCTCGCTCATCATGTCATACGCTTCTTCACAGTCGAAGAAGTGAGCGGCAGCCTCTCTTGCTCACATCTGGCAACAATAGTAAACAAAAATAATTCGAGTCTTAACCAGCAGCATAAATGCCAAGAATAAACGTACGGTTCAAATCCATTGAGCTGAACTCAGCAAGAAGAAATTCGATATATACAGAATCTCCTTCTATCCTATTCGCTTCCGCTATCGAAGTTTTGTCTTAAAAATTTGTTCGTGAAACGTCACAAATAGTTCTTCACTCACTTAAAGTGCCGTCAGTAGCTGGATTCGCACCATACTGCTGCGCAAAAGCTAAAGATTGCGGAGGAGGCATCCAGCGAAGTACTGTCCATACTACTCGAAGGAAGTAAATTAAGTAAAGAGAGGAATAAAGCAGTCCTTTTCGAATCATTCAGTCAGCTGAAATGTGGCATTCTAAAAATACAGACTTTATCCTCAATGCGGTATCACATGCAGTAACTGATCAGGTAGGAACATTTTCTGTCAAGAAAATATTTTCCCGCTCTTTAATGATGCGAGAAAGTGAGCGCAAACTGTGCATTTTATTTGTTAACCTAAGATGGACGATCAGTTATTGGGGGACGACAGTTTATATAGATGCAAAAGAAGTAATAATTTTATTAGAAAGTAATTAAATGTCTTTAATGAATTAATGATGAAGCTAATTACTGGGAAATAAAAATTGTATTAATTAATTAAAAAGTAACCAAATCATTTCAGCAAAAATTACTTAAGTGCAGACTGAACAGTTACTCAACTATATTTTCTCTGATATGTACAGCTTCTCCCTGTTTGCAAAGCACCGAAAACTGATTCTTTTCTTGCTTAAATTAAAATTTAGTTAATTTCGTTACTTCTCCAACCTTTACTTGAAGCGGGAATAATTGAGAAGCAATCTGAAACATACCATCAGTGTCAGCAAAGAATATTATTAATATCAAAAACTGCGCACAAACAAATTGAGGCGAAGTGGAAATATTGTATGAGAGTGAGACAGATCTTTCCATAGACGATGGGCACACAGAATAAATGACAAAGGAAGTCGCGTATTTGGATGCAGGAAACCGATATTTCTGGAGGGGTGGATAACCGAGATAGGGCAGATATGATCAAGGTTCGTAAATGCCGTTCGATTTGGACGCCTGATATCGCAAATATCGCATAAACGGCCGACGACAGATCCCGCGACGGTCAGTGGATTGCCGTTGTTACATTTTTAGACGGTTGTACACTTTTACATGATACGATATGTGCGACGGGTGAGGTTATTTTTTTGCGAGTTACATACTCGTTAACTATGAAAGTATCAAATTTGAATAAAATTATAACTGTTAGTGGCAACTTCGAGCTTTGTACGTTGATTAAAAACTGCACGCATTCTGCTGATAACTAATTATGGTACCAATCTTTACTTTGTCATAGTTATTATTTTGATGCGAGGCAATAGACTTCAGAAGTGATCAATAATTGTTTCAGAAACTTTTCATTGGTATACATTTGCATTCAATCACTCTTCCTTTAGTTAAGTTTCTCAATGTAGGCGTTCAGTTCTTCCTTGGTCACAAAGCCATCAACTAAAATAATTGAGTCACCTTTCAGATGGCAGTTTTGTAGAAATCTCTATTACAAACACTAACCGTTAGCATCCATCTTTTTGAACTGACTGCGAAATTGATCCAAAATAAATTTGTCTGTATAGAAGATCTCTTCAAAGGCCAACTTTCCGTCTTTATTGGCATCGCCTCGAGCAAATCGAACACCTTAAATAAGTCTCAAATAGCCAAAGCAATTGTAAAGTTTATTTAAGAGGCAGCAGCCTGATATCATAATTATTGTAATCAAGAAGTCAAAATTTTTCTTTGGCAATATCTCAGTCAATATTAGTCAGGTTCAGAATTTTTCTGCAAAAGACTCTAACAAGGAGATATTGGTCTAAGAGTTCTCAAGCTTCAGCTCGATCGCTGCACTTATTGCGAAATCGTTTTAAAAACAAAGCTTTATCGAAAATTTGCTCACGCCTTTTAGCTCTAATGTTTGACCGCAGATTGAACTAAGTAAGGAGTTATTTCTGCACTCGCAGCCCGTCTGGGTCGGGCGTCTTATGATATCTCTGGTTTCACTATCCACACAAAACTCCTCTCCCAAAGATGATCGCATACTTACCCTTCACATATACTTCAAAAATATTTATTGAAAAATAAGAAATCTTATTTTACTCTAGTATTTGTATTAGTTCGAAAGCAGAGTAACCAATCGATATTGATGCCGATTCAGTTCATACAGTTTCTTTAAAAACTGAAATAAATTAAATCTCCTTCTAAACATAAAATAAAGAACTGAGAAGTAATTATGAAACAACAAACCAGGTGTATCAAATTGATATGGTATTTTAAGCGGTGAAGTAATGGCATTTTGATATTCTTCTACTTTCCTTTTGTAGTCGGCTTCTCTCTTTTCATACCACTCGATGTATTCTTCTTTGCTAGCAAAACTGTCATCTGGAACAAAAATATTCTATACAAATTATTATTCAGTTTTACTTATGTGAAGCCTCATGGATATAATTTGAATTATCAGTTCTGCAAATAAAAGAACAAAACATTCTCGACCAGAGCACAGAAATTGTGTTATACAACAATAGATAAGAGAAAATGAAAATTCAACTTTCTTTAAAAGTTTGGTATGAACTTTTCATTAGCTTCCACTAATTTATTGGACCTGCAGTTACCGCAGAATTCGCTTAATGAAAGACAAGGTTTTTTTGCCGTGTACGTCAACTCACTGTTTTTATCGATTTGAGCAAATCCTCTCAACAGATCCTTAAGCAGCAACTTGTCCGTATGGAGAAACTCATCGAAAGTCAACTGATTGTCTTTGTCAACGTCGCCGAGTCCGAACAGAGCAAATTTGACAAAATCGGTTGGCGGAAGGTACACTTCTTGGGCTAAAAACATGGCGCCACATTTTTATCGATAGACTTTGCATTAATGCTGAAGTTTCTTAGTATAACGAAGAGAATTTAAATTTCTAACAATCCATAATGCAACAGTTACTTTACTATTCAGACGATTTATAGCAAACCTGTTTCTTAAAGTAAGTTTTGAGCGTACTTTTTGACTTGTCATTCAGGGGACGTTTTCTGAACATTATCTTTGTGCATTTAATAAAATTCGAAACATACATTGATCCTCTGAGTTTTGAAGTAGATCATGAGCTGCAGCCAGATGCCCAGCAATCAGCAAAACAGTGCAGTAAAAATGCATGCTCATATAATGGAGTTACACAGATCACACAGGAGGAAGTAAATTTTTATTGACAGTGCATCAGAAAATGTTCATGCTGGCAAATGTTTCGACACTTTGCGAAATAAACCGGCTTTTGAAACCGTCCGCCAAACGCCTTATTTTAATCGAAACCGAGCGATAAGAAGTACCACGCAGTGTACTCAGTGACCTGTGTGACCTCGACGGACGGCGGCATTGTTCTTTTGATGTCGATTTTTTGCATGTTCCCATTTGTGCGTTCATTAGTACATTCATTGTTCAGGCGGCGATTGTCTACTTAGATTGTTCTTTCCATGTCGCTGCTGCGGAAATTAATCGTTCTCTACTCTCTGAAAATGACTAAGGCCATATGTAGACACATTTGCATATACATTTTTTAACGCAGGTAGATTTCACGACGTAAATTTGATCTAGTTGCTATCCATCCCAGGCAAGTAACGCCGTTCCGCATCATAAAAGTTTTTTCTGTGCATAGGGACGGGTGTGCGCTTCGGGAGAGGTACAGCCAGCAAAGTGTCATAATTCTGAAGCAAACAGTTTCCCTTCTCCTCTGTTTAAACCTACGCTTCCATATCTTTGGAAAGGAATAGCATTTCCTTCGGCTTGGAGAAAGTATTTCTCGCGCTAACGATTACCTAAACTGAATCTATTCTCCACACTACGCCTCTTACTTATATTGCACCGACACCTATGAATGTTGTGCAGAATTGCGATTTCAACTAGACGCTACCAGAAAAACTTTAAACGATATTCAATTAGTTAATGTCGATTTGGATGCGCAAAAAGTTTTTCGATGCATAAAATGAAGCTGCCTATGCTCTATACGATGAATCTCACTGCTGCCATTACCCAAACTGATCAGGCTATAGACACAAATATTTGGATGCAAATGAGATTTCATACGTTTCACACACATGCCGATCTCTTCTTGCGTGAAAGTACTCTGCAGCACACACAGAGAATAGCAGCAACAGCAAATTTTACTCGTCAAAAATAATGGAACGACTGAGGTTTGTTGAACCCTTTCAAAGAAGTTATGGCAAGCATATATCGCACGTGCAATTTAGAAGCATCATCAGAGTCAACTTCCTGGCGGACGAAAACGCTCTCTTGTCATAATCAGTCATCGGTCTAGCGCGTTTGCAGACTTTCGTTCATCAATTTCAAAATAATGGTCAACCAAGTAAACGAACTAAGTGAATTGAAATTGGTAGTGAGCCAAAAATACCCATATACACTGCGATAAGAAACCAAATTGCACACTGCGCAGCAAACATTTTACACATATTTATAAGTGAAATGATTGTAGGCTGCACTGAATCGCACAATTTTATGACATCATTTCGGAGGACGGAATTTCTTCGAGCAGATTCCAGGGAGTGTGCTGTAGGAAGAACTCGAGTTCTGAAATAATTATTCTTAAGTTTAATATCTTTTCATTTCAAGTCTATTACTTCAGAATGTTGAAAAGTGTAGCCTGAGAAAAATTTTCAAGCTATTGCTACTAAGTTACCAAGCTATTTTGGAACAACGAACATTTTGCATAATGTTCTTCACCCTTTATGGCGTGGTTTCTATTGACGAGATGGTGGCATTAGTATAGGATTTGAGGGAATATACCGAGGACAGAGATGTGCACCGGTGGGTACCTAGAGATGCAGCAGGAATACTTGGGGACGCGCATATCTTCTACTGTGCTTACACCCACATTTGTCAGGAGGACGCATTTAGCTTTAAGGAATTTCGATATCAAATTGGCGGGCGACACTACTTTATTCGATCTCACGAAAGAACTTCGATTCGATGAACTGAGCTGCACCAAAGATATCTTTAGACAAGATAGATTTAAGACCTGTTTTGAACTTGTCTCTGAAAACACCTTTGCCCGTGTCAGCTGTCGTTCGCCTCAAATATTAAAACTACTTCCCCAAGCCCCAGTGGAAAAGATATTCCAACTAACCATCCACATTAAGACCACCATCGTTGTCGCTATCGAGTTCAGCAAACGCTGGCTTGAAGGAGGCCTTTGGTCGCAGGTTTCGAGTAGCTGCTAGCAGCTGCACGATTTCTTCCTCTTCCAATTTACCATCTTCGTTCTTGTCGAAATCCTGCAATATTATTACCATATATTGAACATATATAATTTCTGATTTATTTCTGTACGTACATCATGATTCTTTATTTATGTAGAATTAATATTACAGTAATTTTTACCTTAAGAGTTTGTTGAAGACCTTCTCGTAGCTCATTTTGGTACTCCTCTTCACGGCGCTTGAGGAAAGCGGTGTATTCTTCTTCACCAATTTTTCCATTACCTGAAATACAGGCGATAAGTTTCAGTTTAGAATTGTATTGAACTTTCTATTCATAATCATGGTGAAGGGATGTGATCTCTTTTACAGTTAGTTTCTAACTATATGCATTCACTAATCGATGTCTTTATGCAAGCATGTATGTTAAGAGGCGAGAGGATATTAAGAGACATGTGCCTCCAAAAGAGTCTCCTATCTCGAAAGCAGTCTCGGCTCTAAGTGGCTAGCGAGGATGAATAAATTTGTTGGCCACTAGTTAATACAGGCCCTGTTGCAGCAAGAATTTGAAAACTTTCAAACAATTTTTTAAAAGATTGCCGACTTGGACTAAAAAATTCTCGGATGAGTAAACCCTCCAAGCCGGTCGGCCGTACCCCTCAATGCCCAAGCCCAAGTCTGGCACATGGCCAGGCATTCATTGCTACAGAACTGCACCTTTTCCTTTTTCTCCCACTCAAAATCTGAACGTGTTCGGATTTTTTCGCATTCCATTAAAATTTTTTAGCCATCCGCCGTCTTGGAACTGCACCCTTCCGCCCACT
>NIUQ01002115.1:0-24425 GCA_002796945.1 Plectus sambesii
CAAGGTACATGCCCTTGAAGCGACCTGTAGTGCGACGCAGCCGGGTTTAACATAGGGTCGCTCCAAGGCACGGGTCGCTCCAAGGCATACGACATATATATTTCAAGTAATTCTTTGAGACTGCGTTAAAAATTGTATTTTATTATTTGTTCAAAAATCATGGCATTTCTAGACAATATTATAGCGCGCGTAATCATGCAGTACTTTCTACAGTATTTAGTGATGCATTACAGGGAAAAGCACACGAGGGGCGTATCGTCGCCTAGTCTAGTCATAAAAAATGAAATGACTAAGACACAATTAATAAAAAACATAAGAAAATAATGGTAAAAACGAGTACCTTATTGATATGGATGGGAACACCATGTTCTTCATGTTGGTGCTTTTTGAGCGCATTTTCACTGAGAAACAGCTGCTGACAATCGCAGCGCCAATACTCGTGAACTTCGGCACCGTCGCCGTTCGCTTCGACGGCTGCGAGAATTTGAGCCGCTTCTTCGTCGTCGACCACCACATCCTCCACCAACGTGTACGACGTTCCATCCTGCAACACGCAGCTCGCTAGATAAAAAATTTGACCGTCAAAATTTCTTCGCGAGAAAGAAGAAATTGAGTCTTCCACATTATTTGGTAAAGATGAGGTCACTGTTCCGTGCGAAAATACCGTTTTTTACCAAGAATGATGATCGTTCCTCAGCTTTTACGTACTTCAATTGAAAAAAGAGCCGCTATCGACTATCGAAGCAGTTTGCCGTATTTCATCTATGATTTCTTCTTCCTCACGAAAACATTTTGACTATAAAGTAGTGGAAAGCATTTCGTTATTAAGCGCGGGAAAATTCAAATTTATCGCAAATTTGAATTATATTAGAAAACGAATGGAAGATTCCTTATGATTTCTCACTGTACTACGCTACAGAGCTTAAGAAATCTTACGAAAGGAGAATTCTTACGCATTCCTCTGTATTATATTCTATCTGAAATTAGAATAACAATATAACCATCTACTTCGTTTAAAAGGCGATATTTTAAAACGTGGTTCACTGAATTTGCAAATTACTCTGTGGCATATTATCCTCAGACAAAGGTGCATTATTCTCACACCGTCTTCTAGCCTGCACTTCCTCAATTATAATTTCTATATTAAATGAATTTTGATTTTTCGGTTCTAGAGTGTTCTATAAGTTACTATATTTCGATGACGCCTGGCCGTATTCAAGGACTGCAAAAAATTGCAACGATGTGAATCAACGATGAGCTCAAATCTGTCCACCGACAGGAACAGTAAAAATAAGTTTACAACTAAAACTATTACCTGATCGCCTTCGACGATTAGCAAAGTCTCCTCCTCTCCTTGCTGCAAAACGGCGTGCGGCTGTTCCGATTCCATAGTTTGTTCTAGCAATTCTTTATTTTTCTTTTTATCTTCCCGATTCGAATCGGGAAACAGTCTGCTGCTTACCGTAATGTGACTAGTGAACCCGTTCAAGTTAGTATCCCTGGATCAGGGTTACGCTTTAGGACGCGCAGTTCGCGAGCATTAGTGATGCTTATTCAAGAATAAGTTAAGAGTGAGACTTCTTGAGGTTTTTTGGTCTAAATTCTTACTCGAAAACAACATTTGAGCCATTTTATTCTCAGCTGTTAGAAATTTGACTAATGCTAACGACTTTTATCGAAAATTCACCGATCATCTTGATCAGTGCACCCCCGTTTAATCGGGGTCAAAAATCGCTATGGCTCATGGTAAGCTGATTTCGCTGCAAAATTAAAAAAGAGGGATAGTTCAATGCGCTCTATCCGAACTCGCTGTTTGACTCATAGTTTGTCTCGAGTGCCGAGTGTGGTCCAATGTGTTCTGATAAGCAATGCATGTGAGTTGTTTGACTGTCAGATTTTTTTAGAGAGCAGGTCAAGATTTTTTAATATTCTGACAAAGAGAAAAGAGCTCGTCAGTATGGAAGAGAGCATTAGGAAAAGTGGTTACCCTTGAGAGCAGAAGTTAATCATGGCTGCAGCAATTCTGTCTGTATTCTGAATTATCTGTCAATTGGTTTTCTTGTTTATATTTGACGAATAAAGTGTTTTATAGTTATCGCCTCATAAGAACAAAGAATCAATCAGTAGATCCACGAACTACGAGATAAAATAAAACTAAATCGCACCTGGCGACAATTGCAGTTATATAATGTGTACATGCAGGACAGCCTAACAATGTGAACTTCGACTTGACATGTACGTGAATAGTTCGGCGAACATTGTTCGATATCTAATGCACAATGAAAAACCTCAATTACATATAACACGGAAACAGAACATTTGAGAACACATGATTTGGACTGTGACGAAAAGAATATACATTTTTTTCTACAGGAATGACAGTAGAACAGTCGCTGGCATCCAGCTTTCCGAACGGTCCATCAACTATCTTCAGTATAAATTAAACACTTTAAAATAAGTGCAAAGCATAAGGTTAAAGATTAATCATTTTGGAGGCTAATTTCGTTCCAAGCCTTCACTTTAATCGTTGCTTGAAGAGTCCTCCTCCTTTGCCCAGGACGCAGGAGAAGCTCTGGCAAAAACGACGAAGAATAAATTCGTGACAATCATAATGCCGGCGATGATGAAGAAGACGATCGCCCATTCTCCGACCGTATCGGTGTCGGTGATCACTTCGACGATTAGAGGCACAATCAGCATGGTTGTGCAAATGACGGTAGAGTCGATGCCCATAACCGCTTGACTGTAGCGGCGCGAGACGAGAGTGGCGCTCTTGTAGTAGCCGCCAGTGTTGATGCCCAGCAGAGTCGTGGCTGCGGTCAGGAGTACCAGAGCGAGCGTCGGATGAGACTGCGGCGTCAACGCCAACAAACAAATGAACAGAGCAAAGCCAAAGAATGCCACCGAGTTGTACACTCGCACTTTTACTTTCTCGGAACAGTGGCTAATCTTATCGCTGGTGGCGCCGGCAGTTATCTGTAATCAATGGTTTATTAACATTTAACAGTAAAACAGTTGTTTTCAGTTTAATGAGCATCCGGTTTTTTTCGACAAGAAACTCCAAATGCAAGCAATATAGGCTTATAGTAGGTTTGAAAGTATTGGTATACAACTTTTTTGAAAGGGGCATATGGCCTCCAATCGTCCAAAGAGCTACTATGACTTATATACGAAATAACATGCCAATATTCAATGTCAGTTGAGGACGGACCCAAATAATGAAATCCAGTTACAACATTGCTCGAACGGAGGGCAGTACATTTAGAAACAGGTTGCATTTTAAGAAAACAGACTAGTTCCTCTTTGATAAAGACACTTGCCGATTCAAAGAGGGCTTTTTCGTAATCAAAACAAACATTTTTAGATTCAGATCAATCTGGAAAGTGTTTTCTTTGAATAGGAAAGTGACCGAATCAAAGTGAAAATTATATATGTAAACGTTAGCAAAGCCAACTGTAATTTTAGTTTCTGTTATGATTACTCACCTTCATTAACATTTGACATATTGGCGGCAGAGCGGCGGATAGCCCAGTTTTCACAACTGGATAGCCCATCACTTTATGTAAATATGTCGGCGAGAAGAGGGTGATGAGATTGTAGCTGCAAAAGTTGCCAATCGAAGCAACCCACACGGCCCAGATGGCCATGGTCTTGAAAATCGAACCATAAGGGACATTTTCGTGCGTTTCATCGGTGACCTCAGAATCGGATTTTCCATCGGCTAGTTCGTCCAACTCCGTCTCACCGACACAAGGGTGATTTTTGGGCGAATTGCGGTAAAAGAGGGCAAAGAGTGTGAAGAGGATAAAGGAGTAGACGGCGTGGACGTAGTAGACGGAGGTCCAGCCGAAGGACGATTCGCAGAGTTCGCCCGAGATGGGCATGCTGATCGTGGGTGCGATCTGCATGAACAAAGTGAGAACAGAGACGAAGATGGCGTGTTGCTTAAGCGTCGCCCACTTTGCAGTCACTCCGCCAACCATCGGCATGCAAGCCGCGTATCCCACGCCTTGAAATGCTCGCACTACCAGAAAGTACGGAAGACCCAGTCGAGCGGCGGTCGGAATAAGCGCCGTCGCGATCGCCGAAAGAAATCCAGCGGCGGCGAACAAGATTCTCGGCCCGAATTTGTTCATGTAGTGGGTCAGAGGGACAGAAGCGAGCAGCGCACCGACTCCCACCGCGACGATCAACCAGGTCTTTTCGCTGTGTGTCGGACTGTAATCATCGCTGCCGCCGGTGGGCGAGTTGCTATTTTCGTTGCTGTTGTCGAACTGCGTCGAGTTGGAATCATTTGTCCCGTTCGTCCTTGTGTTGTCGCCCCATGTCGCGTTGTTCTGACCGCCATCGGTCGATTCCTTCGGATTCATACAGATAACAGTAAAATTGAAGGTCAAAATATTTGACCAGATGGATGCCAGACAGAGCGTCACAAGTATTAACACGAGGTGGCGCGTATGGGAGCCACATGTAAAACATTTATCCTTTTTATCTCTCTTTTTAGGAGAACTGGAGGCAGTCGCGTCAGTTTTACGATTTTCTTCAGTTTTCGATGGAGAAACTTTGTATTGGGCATTTAGGGGAGACATGACGATATGTTATTAGTATAGTAACGATAGAAACTGTAGACTTTCTTTCGCGGGGCGCCATTTAAACATTTTCGCGTTCCTTTCAGTACAGGCGATTCAGTCACGCTTGTGCAAATAAATAACACATTCTAACGACTGAATCCGGTTTTTGGCAAGAGTATTGGCCGAACAGTTTGATATCGTGAGACTTGCGACGAGAGGCGCATCTATTCAGAGTCAAATACTAAGTCATCACGCCGGTTGTTGATGCCAATCTTGCCCAGGAAAATATGGATCTCGTCATACCTTGTTTACAAAACGACATCAGCGAGATCAAAAGATGAATCTAAACTGGAAACAAGGACAAGGTTTTTAGTGTTTAAGTGATGAATCAGCGTTCTCTAATTGAGCTGTTGATTTGGGGAAATGCCACTAATTCTTTTAACGGAAGAACGCTACTGTTACTGCGAAAAACGAACATCTTTCTCTCGCATCGCATCGCTGGAAAACAATTGCTATACTATAATTGCACTGTTTCATAATTATTTGTAGTTGCTGTTAATCTTTCTACCTCTCTCACGGCATATACATAGCAATAATAGAACTTTTTACACAAAATATACGCAATCAGTTAATAATATATATATTTTCATTATCGATTTTTGCCTCTCTTGACAGACATAAAAGTAATTGCAAAGGAACTGTAAAGCATATATCGAATATGGCGTCTGAAAGAATTATCACCCGTGAAGCAAGAAAGATTCAATCACCAAATGAAAAAAGCGCAAATAAGTTGTTGGTGTAATATTCTGAATTTTGCATAAACAGATTTACATCTTATCATCACAAATGTACGAGTATCGTAATCTTCGTTAATTGGTAATTATCTTTGTGGGCATTGGTGGGTCGATGGCGATAAATGGTCTGTTTGGGACGGGCTTGAAGGTCAGGTTAGCGCCCTGCCAGTTTGCGTCGAATTCTTTGAATTCTGAAATGAGGCAAAGTTTTACGTATTCTTCTGAAAGAATTATATTCCTTTTTGTGAGTGTTGTTTATTTCATTAGTAGTTCGTTTGATCTGTACCATAATCACCGTAATTATATATATTATAAAACATGCGACCGACCGGAATGATACTGATTGACTGTTTTCTCAACTAAACATCAACCTGCCAAAAAATCGCGTCACTCCTTTCAATCAACCAGCCGGCATTCGGGACAATCATTCATTGATAAATGAAAGGCATCTACGTAAATCTCTGGCGAGGCAGTGAGGCCTTGATTCCATTTATCCCACGATTGATACGGACGGTCGCAAATGTCATTTCGCCCAGCAACTTTTAAGCGCTGAATGAGTCAAAAATCGAAAATTTGTCACTGACCTTTGTAGTTGAGCTTTCCGTCCTTGTTGATGTCGGAAAGGCTGAAGAAATCGTCGTATGCCTTATCGGTAAGTACGCCCAAATACTTGTCGGCATAGGCTGACATCTCAGTCTTCGACAACATACCATCCTTGTTTTCATCATACTCCTGAAGCATGATTCAATCTTTGTACACTCATATTATTTTTGATCAAACCTTTCTCGTGCTCTCTCACTTCACAATTATATTAGTAATTTTTGTTATGGGCACAGTGTGACATGCGCTAGTAAATTATGCCAAAATCAATCAATAAAAGTAGACTTCAAAATCATGGAATCTTGGATTGTTTGCTGCAATTTCGCGCTCTTCATATTCTATCGTTCGGTTGCATTGGATTATGTCGAGAATTGCGCTAATTATTTTTCTAAAAGTTTGATCGCAGAAAAAAATTTGCATATCGTTACCTGTCCAACGCGACGCTGAAATACCTACGTTGAGTATGAACGACCATAACAGATTCAGCTTTTAACGGTCTCGGAATGCCAAAATTTTATAGTCCTTTAGCCATTCGGAAGAAACGATAAATTTCATACCATTAATCCTTATTCAAAGATCTGCATCTTATTATTTCCTCGCGATAAAATATTGGCGTAAAAGAATGAAAGAAAATAAATATTTCAAATTTCTTTGTCGGAAAGAGGAAAACTGGTGTTTCAGTCTAGCAACAACCGTGCTCGAGTGTCTATGCTAACACACTCCTCCGCTTTGGTAACCTAATCGTACAATGTTAGTTTCGCACCGCAATGTGCGCAATCGCCCTGGACTACGGTTATCTCTGCGGTGCTTCCTACATGATTAAGAAATTTCAACTATAGCAAATACTTACAGAAAACTTCTCTTGGTTGTACGCTTCCATTTGTTTCTTCGCCTCCTCTTCCATCTTTTTCACATAGGCTTGTTCTTCTTGCAAGGTCACAAATCCATCCCCTTAAACCGACAATTGTTACACTTATGAGCTACATACCATTTGAATTAGCGCCAATATTTACCGTTAGCATCGCGGTTTTTGAAGTTTTCACGCTGCATGTCAACCCAAAACTTGTCCTTCATGAGGTATTCGTCGAAGCTTAGCTTGCCGTCGGTATTTTTGTCCGCATCCTTGAATTGGTCCTCTGAATGACATAACAACTTTGAGGAATGTGCAAGCAATATGAGCGCCATCCTATTCATAATTCACTGCATCAGTTCTGCATTTTTTAGATTGGACTTTATATTAGAAGAGCAAGCTTGATTTCAAGCATATCTAGTTACATTAACTTTGAAATACGGCGAAACTAATCAAAGGGTCACCAGGATTGTACTACCGATTCTCTCACATTTGCGTTTTATTATTTTTTTCATTCTTTAATACTGGAAGCAAAGAGCAAGCTACAAGAATGCATCTGTTAAAATGAATGCGGATAATTGAAGGGGTTGACAAAAACCTCGATTCTGCAGAATGGCTCTGCCGCCGTAAGATTTAAAATATTTAAAGCTAAAAAATTTTTGAACTGAGAATCTTGCTCTTTGAATCAAATTCCCTCTCCAATCACTTTCACATCCGACAGTGTATGAAAAAATTCTTACTAAAGATATACTCCATAAGCAGCAACATATCTCAGTTTATGACATTTTTCATAAAACTGTTACGAAAGCGGAGTTGCAAGCGCGGTGATTCATCAGTTTTTGGTCACTTCCGGTCATATCCGGTCATATCCGGTATTTTGACCAGTCGCCGCGCTCACAGTTCCGGAATTCTGCACTTGCGACAGTTTCATGAAACAAGCCTTGGAACTTCTTTAGTACCTTGATTCGGCTGAAGGAACGGCGGATCGATCATAAGCGGCTCCGATCGGCTGTGGGCAAGAACGGCGCAAATAGCCGCTAGGATGAAAGTCGTCAAAAGCATGTTACTCTCTTTCTCCTCTGACACTCACTCGCACTTTGATTTCGGTCTCGCGCTCGTCCTGTTTTATGCGTTCGAGTCGGAAGGCGGGGGCTCACTCTCTGCCACCGCGCGCCCCCCAGCCGTTTGTCTCAAAAGTAAACGGAAAATAGAGCAGAGCTCGATAGCTTCGCGTCGGAAGACCAGTTTCACTCGCCGAGCCTGAAGTGGTCGTGTCAATAGCCGCCCCTCAGCAGATTTGGTGGGCACACGGTTGTTCGGGACGACGACTCGACGAGGCGTCCCCTCATAGCTTTAATCCGGTTTCGGCCTCGATTTGAATAGATGACGTGAAATACCGCTCAGCGTGAACAGAATGCTGTACACGTTTCTAGACGAATTTTCGGTAAATATTTGATCTCTAGGCAAAATCCCCCGCTTTATGGGGTTACTTTGAGACTACGTGAGCAATATACCATCACGAACAATCTGCTGATGTGAAATGAGTTGTCGCCCGACAAAAGCGTTTTATGTAAAATAATAGAATTGAAAGTTGCCGTTCCCAATGATTCGATAATCCTTATAAATCTACCAGCCAAGATAGAAATGAGGTGGAATTAGTCTAGCATGTGGGCCATATATCAGCGCGTAGCAGAGGCAAAAACACATCAATTAGCCGGTCGGCACAATGCGGCATTCAACGACGGCACGCTTACAGTAGGGCAGAAGGAGCATAAATATCACAAAGGTAGGACGGCGATTACCGCCCACATATTACTAGCACGCTTCATTTAATTCATCAAGCCATCCGAGATATAAGCACAGTGCGTAATCATTCTTTCTAAAATATAGCGAATCTTACAAATCCAAATCATAGAGCGGTGAACGAATGAAAAGAAAGTTAAGCCTTCCTCCTTACGTACCTCTGTATGTGGAAAATTCCCGAAAGTTCTGGAAAGCGCGGAAAAAATTTGAAATTTAGGTTCATAACATAAAAATCTTATATTTCGGAACGTTGAATGAACAGTTAAAATTTATTGTGGGTTACTAATTTTTAATTTACAAAGTAAAGCATGCCGTATAATTAGAATTATGGATTTATTGACCTAATTCAGCAGTTCTTTGCCAATTTATGTGTCAAACATGCTTCAAAACATCTACACGCTTTAACGCATAAGTGAACGAATTGATAATAAATTTTATGGTAATCGTGCGACCAGCTCCGCCCCTACTGGTTAAATTTTAAAAAAATCTTTTCGGTGCCTTTGGCTGATTTTTTTATTAATTGTTGCAATAAGCAAAAGAGGTGCGTAAGGCTGCGATAAGCAGACTCGATGTTGACATCACACAAAAAAGCGCAGTTCAGTCTTTGAACATTGCAGTGTCAACAAATGTATGTCAAGATAAGTCGAATCAGCCGTCCAACACGCTCGCGTAGCTTTCAGCCAAGCGTACTAGGCTCCATTTTAGTAACTTTCATGCCTTGTAGCGCTCAGTATAACCTGTAGTGCGCCATGTCCAAAGCAAGATTGGAAAACGATAAAGCAGTTGAGTTTCCCCTTAGGGTAAAAATAACTGGAGAAGGTGATGTTAACACGCCGAATGAAGAGCCCGTAGCCATATCGAATCGAGCTGAAACAAAAAATCTCGTCGATTGGTATAAATCACTTTCTCTAGTATGGAAAATTGTTCTCGGAATCATAGTGGCTGTGGTCGTCGCCGGCATTGTTGGCTTTTTGATTTACAGGGCCCTTCAACGAGAAAAAACGATGGGTAGGTGTTTTATTTCTGCATTTAGAGTAGATAATGCCCATCCTAATTGATCTTTCACGTCTCTAAGCTACCAATTAAAATGAATACTATTTTAATCTTTAACAAAAAGAACGAGCCTGCTACATTTAATTTTTCAGAATATTACGTCTTTACGGTCAAAACTGGGGACGTCAAAGATGCTGGTACGTTTGCAAAGGTGGAAGCGATGCTCTATGGAGATCAAGACGTTTCCTACAGTCTTGCTCTCAATCAGTCAACAAATTTACTGAGCTTAAATAATTTCAACCGGAACGGGCTGGATAAATTTTTTTTCCACGAGAAAAGCGTCGGAAAGGTTGGTTAATTACTGTCTTAGCATTTGTCTTTATAACAATCGTTGACTGAGTAAGATGGCGGGATCGAGCAGGTGATTTTGGCTGAATTATGCAAATTCTCATAGACTAAATCAGCAAATGCAGCAATACAAAACTTATGAATAGTTCGTTATTGCTATCCAGCTTCTACGACAAAGTCACGTTTGATTTTGGTCTAAAAATCGCCTGACTTGCGTCGCCGTTCTTGTTTGTTGTATACCATTTCCACTTTAATAATGGTACTTTCCAATTCAAAGAGAACATTTTCCATAATGATTCGACTTGGAGAATGTCCTTTGTGATATGGATGATACTCTTAATGATGTAGAAATGGTAAATTTCGAAAAATACGCCATCCAATCGCCTTTAAAAGATTATTAGAGCATCGATTTGATATTAGCGACGGTCAAATAAATTTAGCGCACCCGCGGGACACAACTAGTATGATGTCACTGATTTTCTATTAAACGCCCTGGGACTGTGGGGCAATTGGTCGACAGCTACGACACGCCTTTCGTAGGCACTATTTCAATAAACATTATACTTTTTTCTTTTTAAAAGCTATATCAAAAATTGCTGCAGCTGGAGAGATTGCTGATTCGGCATGACAACTCCGGCCTAAGCCCCGGCTGGTTCCTCGACTGGGTGGAAGTGAATGCGACGAAAAGTGGTCAAGTGGTACGATTCAACGCCAATCGATGGCTCTCGAAAGATCAAGGCGACCGAAGGATAGTAATCGAAATCAACGCGCCTTCAACATAGCACACACTATGTATAATACTTTTGAGCTTTCCTAATATCGGATGTCAATAGGAGCAAAACGCCAACTATCGCACATTTCTCACCTTTTCAGGTGCTTAGGCTTAACCAAAGTTATACGTTTTTGCAAGGGTAATCCAAAATCTTAGGCCTAAGTATCAAAAAAGGGATTGTCTTGGTGATAATTAGGCGTACGCGAAAGCCTTTCAAGTTTATATGCGCCTAACAATAGTATAAAGAAGTGAAGATCACCATAATAAATAAAGGGGCGCCTATGCAGTGAAAGGAGGCTGCGCTTCAGTGTTCTGCATGGTAATGCTAACCCTTCACACTGTTGTTAGGCACTTGTTTCAAGTTTTAGAGTGGTTCCTGAAGCACGGTAGTGCCTCGGCACCCTGCCCTTGATGATCTGGCCCTCGCTACAAGTATGTTTAGTTGTAGAATAGAATTCATTTATATTGGTTTTGCTTTTTTTTTATTTTTTTTATTTTGCATAACTAAATCAATTCTTCCGAATGTAGTTCTCCACATGCGATCACCACAACTATCTGAGCAGCCGTTTGAATCTAGCTTTCGCCGCCTCCATACGTTCGCGATTCATTGCGCCATCGTCTTCTTAGCCGTTTACGCGGACATGTGAAGTTTGGTGAAAGTCGTCGTTGCCGGTGGTGCCGTTGTTTCCGGTGCCGTCGTTGCCGGTGTAGTTGAGCGTGTATAGTCGAATGAACGCCAGCGAAGCGAGGATGTAGAAGCCGGTGCCTGCAGTGGTCTTGTTGTCGTCGCCGGTGCAGTAGAGCACGTGGCCGGAAAAATGGTTCTTGTAGTTGCGGTCAAACTTGCGCGTTTCATAAACATCACTGATGTTGTTGTATTGGCCAGCTTGGGCGTCGAATTCGCTTAGTCTCGACGTTTAGGAGATTTCTCGGAAATTCGGATGTTATATGTGCCCACATAGAAGTAGTGTCACATGTGGAGTTGAAGCAGGTACCCCTCGCGCCGGCAAAGACGTGTTGAGGGGGAATCCCGTCGTGGCAAGGAGATAAGCGGAACACAACCGCTCAACAACCGCGCACGAAACAGAACTCTGGTTTTGCTTATATCGGTAATTTTGGCTAGTCCTCCAAGTACCGGCATAATCGATTTTTACTGTAAAGTGCCATTGTGAAGCTTTGAATAAAAACATTAATGCTGCTTTATAAGACAACTGAACATGCGCTCGACCGCAGAAGTTACCCAGAGCTGTGTTTACTCCCCATTTCTGCTTTAGCATTATTTGAAGCAGAGATGATACAATGCGTTCAAGGCAAGCTTGACCTCTAATCTTTCCTTGGCTATGCTGACGTTTTTAAGGTTGCATAATCAATGATTAAGTTCGCTAGCAAAATATCGCAATTCGAACTGCTACATTCGTGAAGAGATAAAATTAAAATACACTCTTTAGCAATCAATATATGTTCGAGAATTCTCCTACATAATACAATAAGAACATACCGGGCAGTATGCCGAAGAAACCTCTTCAGCTTATGTCAACTTCTTCTATTTTCATCTTTTATACTGACCTTAAGCTTATTTGTTCATATATATAACAGAACTGTTTGTATTAAATGTATAATGTAACAAAACAATGGCAAATACTTTCTAATCTTTCCACTTGATATGCCCTCTTTAGACAATGTCATATATTAGACATAAAAAGCTTGAAGCATAACTGAATTGCTCTTGAAATGAACACATGTCGTCAACAATGCTCCGGTGCCACTGTTTACGTGTGCAAGCAAAAAATAGCGCATAATCGATTACTATCAAACAACTATGACGCCGTGTCCTTAAATATAGTATCCACTTCGTGGATGGAACGAACATCTCAACGAAGGCAATTTAAATTGTGCACTTTAGTTGACTTACGAGTCGAAGCGTCCTCGTCTCATTATTCGATTTATGCGCGCGGAAGAAGATTCGAGCAAACTTTTCGCTGCTCGTCTGTGAAATACTTATCAAGAACTTGAAAATGTTTAAGCAATTTTCGCGCATATTGTGCAGAATATACTACTAGTTAAAAGTAGATTACGTAATGCATTATAGTTGTTGGTACTATATGAAAACTGCAGTTCTTGAAGAATTACGATTGAATTGGACATTAATTTGATAGCTAGAGATAATAATTCGATCATTTTAAGGCAGTTATAGAGTAACTAAAACAATATCGATGCTTTTAGCTTTCAATACTGGTCGTTAGCGTTTTAATTTATAATGGTTTCATCATAGACATGGGACAGCAATTTGATTACCTTCTATAATTGTGTACATACGCAATTCGAAAATGAGTACTTGCGACGGTCTGGTAATGCACTGGCGAGGATTTAAGATGTTTGATGCAGTAGACAGTTTCTGTTCGATTCTCAAAATCTTTAATAGTCTGAACGGATTGAAAACTCATTTAAGACTACTGAACGTATTTTTGGCTAAATAGCCGACTGCTTCCCAGTTCAGATGCCATTGAGTTGTATAAGCGTTTCTCTGCTGAATATTAGATGTTCGGAATAGTCACATTTCATCAAAACTAGCGGGGTTCATTCGAAACTGATTTTGATGACTTATTAAAGAGAATGTAAGAAAATTATAAGATGATCTATAGTTAAAATATGATGTGCGTTGGATCAGTCTTTTTCGAGTTACTGCAAAAATAATAGTGTAATACCGGGGCTTCTTGTAAATAAGCCCCAGGTTTATTTACGAAAAATAGATTTTTGAAGCCTCAAAATTTTTCCGCAAAATACGCCTGGGCTTACTTTCGAGAAATGCAAAAATCTAAGTGTTTTGCTCTCCAATTCATAAAAATAGCATTTACATATAATTTATGAACATCCTGTCCAAAAATTAAACAAATGCACTCAATAATACAGTAGAGCAGACAAACGCAACCGATTTCGATTTTCCACCACGTGTTTTGCGATAATTTGATTGCGAAATCGTGTCGTACTGTGATATAACATGCGTATTTTATTACGCCCCGGGCGTATCTTCGAGAAAAGGCAGCAAAAGTGGTATGTTTCTGTCACTCCATCTGAATCATGTTCATCTCTACTCTCCTCATTAATCGTGTCCTATTTCTGCCATCGCTGCTATCAGTATACGGCATTTGCCGTTATGGACATAATGCATTTGTGGCTTTTAAGAAACCATAATATCCAACTCGCTTTTTTGCAGTGTGGCCGTCACTAGTAGCTATGAATCGATATTTGAACATTACGAAACTGCCTTCAAGAAAAAGCAATATCCGCCGTTTTATCGCCTCGCAAAAGGGCACAATTTCGTTGGGCACAATAACATGGATTTATATGATTACAACCATAATAGTTTTGCTTGTGTCTGATGCGTTTGGCGAAGGACATTTCGGTATCTACGAAGCAAATCGATTCACCAGTTTCTGGATTTATCTGGTCTATTTATCGAGTGGAGTAAATGCAGCCTTTGCTTACACCCTAGTTTACTACTACTATCATCTACTTCAGGCATTTGTCCGATTAATGCTGGAGCCAACTGAAAGATGCAATCTGCAACAGGTTATTAACTTATATAGCGGCGATCGATCTTCATGATATTGGGTTTCCATTTATATTGGGCTTTCATTTCGGCCGTAGCTTGCTAAACGTAAAGACAATGAAGGCGTTAAGAGTCATCGACACCAATGAAATCCTTTGCCCATAGTAACCATCGGGGAACTGTTTAAGGAAACTGCAGAACTGCGAAATTGCAAGCGCGCTCACTGGTCATTTTCTGGTTGTTTCCAGTTGCTTCCGATTGTGTCTGATCAATCACCACGCTTGCAGTTCTGCTATTACAGTAATTTTATGAATCACGCCTCTGAGAGCACGAAAAGAGTTCATTGGGAAAATGACTGAAAAAGGAGGAGAAAATGCGGTAGTCCGAATAGGTGTAGCGCTTCGGGATACACCCAGTAGATGGATCTACGCGGGTTTGTTTAGCACGTAAAGTATATAAAATGGAAGTCAAGAAAGAGTTGCACTTATTCATCTATCCTTTGCATCAACTGATACGGATTCTGAAAATTAAAGTTTCAAATGTGTTGCAATTTTTAGCTATCGAAAATCTCCAAGGAGCGCCGAGATAAAATGTTAATAGTGATGATGGTAAAATATACGACGCTGCTAGCGATTGCCACTCAAGGCGTCCCTTTCTTCTTTGGTGGCGGACAGTGGTTTCTCCCAGTGGATCAAGTGCCTATGTGGCTAAGAAGAATTATTTACTTGTCCCTGTCTTTGCCACCCGTCTATAATCTCCGGTTCTCGCTACTTGTTCTCAACCCATTCAAGCGGGAAATCAAACAACGAAATGGCACTCTGTTTAGTACAGAAACAGCTTGCCTCTGAAACTTCTCACCGTATTCCGCGAAATATTCAATGTTCTATGGATTCGCATCACCAGGCAGTACCTTTAGAACATGTCTAAAACAGACTTTAGTATAATAAGTATTTTGTTCTGAAAATGTCTGATTTATGCAAATAAATTTTCGTTGCGTTCTGTAGAAACAAAATCAAATATACAAGCATCAACAGTTTAAGACTTATATTACAATGAATTGGAGCGGATCTTATGCTGCGCAAGTATTCGCGGATTACAAACTTTGAGCGACTTACAACTTAGTGGGGAATTATAGTGATACGTACGTAAATCATGTCCAAGGATGAGGTAAAACAAAGATCAATCGCATAGAAGATTAACTGACAACCGTAAACCCATCTGCAATGTGCAGCAGTGACGCGAACGTGTTGACACCGCGCCTCAGCCTGATTGACAGAGACAATCCTCAGATAAATTCTCACCCTTCAATGAGCAACATCGATCAATAGCAATACTGACTCATCTCTATAAATTGGCACGGTAATTTTGCAATGTTCTCTAATTTTCAGTTCCTCACAATATTGACAATATTGACAATCTTGCGAGATGTGAAACTTGCCGTATGAGCATGGATCGTTGTATGACAAGTTTGTAACAAGTTCAATTCGCAAATTTGCATAAATAGCCCTTTTTTAACATGGCAGAAATAGTTTATAACGGTGTTGCTTATTATAGCAATCTGCTTATAACAGTCAGGTTTGGTCGGTTCCTAATTTTCAAATCGTTCTTTACGATACATTGGTTTTACCGGTCGAAATTTGTCGGTACGCCCATTTATCGGTATTAACGATCTCCAGCAAATAAAAGTCGTCGTAAGGAAACAGAAAAGGAATGATCTGGTGCTTTGCGTTTTACAATGCTGATAAGACCAATGCACCCTTCGTTCCCAAACCGGACATCATGGCTTTCAGCTCACCCTGTGACCCAGTTTGCTAGCGTCGCTAAGCGAGCAGGCGTCAGCAAGTTGTATAACTTGTATGTGATAACATGCGATCTTTGCTTTGATCTTTTGAAATTCTTCAACAATAGATAGAGATAGCTTCCTTGTAGCTATGCGAGTAAAGTGATTAACTTTCTGTCTTTGATGTATCGCTAATTGTATTGCATTTCGTGTTAGCTATTAGGCTTTTGCAACTCGCCTTTGCAACGAGTTGCATTGCTAAGAGTAAGTTGTAAGCTTTCCCATGAGAGGAAACTCTGAAAACGTCAGTTGAAATGATGGCGAGACTTTCTGCGCCGTAGATCAAATAATCGGGCGAAATGAATCTTTGGAGTAGGTTCTTTGAGCTTAGGGTTAAGTACCGACCAGAGTAGAGCAAAATGTTGGGCTGGCCCTTCCGCCTGGACTCTCTCCACCGCTGGCTGCACACTCCTGGCTTTTGCAATAATTCTATGAATATCCGAATAAATGTCCCTATATCAAAATGTTTTGCAGAATAACCAAGGCAGCACATGCATTCTTTTCGTGTTCATTTTTTGCTTCGAGCCGTTAAATACTTGGAATAGGAAGTGAAAATGTTGGCTTGCGTGTCTTCTTATTTGCTCTCTCGCTGATTCGCTCGCTTATCTTAGATGGCATCGCTCGGCACGCAAAATGATGACTACTGTAAGCACGAGACACAGCTGCTTGTCTGTACCACTTGATAGAGATGGGTAAATACTTGCAGACTGAATACTTAGTAAAGATAGTGATGATGTTTGATACAGGTACTTTGTACAGATAAGCTTCAGACGCGACGCCGCTTGCTTTAAAATTAGCCAAAATATTCACCGGAGCTCATTTTAAAAGGGTGTTGAAATACGGTCCGAGCCATGGGCGGAGGGAGCGAAAGCGGCGGTTTCACATAAATTTTAAGTTGAAAAGTAGTGATTCGGTCTTCATGGTGCATTACTCGGCTCTCACTAGACTTATGCGAAGAGTGAAACAGCCACTTCTTTTCTCAGTCAGTTAGTACCATAGCATTATGCTACAAACTGTCTTTTTTTGTTTTCTCTCTTTTGTTCTTCCGATGCTGAGTTTAGGATGCACATTACTCTGTCCCTTTGTGTCCCACATTTTTGCATATTTCTGTATCAGTGAAAAGAGGAGTCAATGATTTGAGGGGTTTTTGGGCTGTTGACCTGAGATTCGGGATGCCTCTTAACGAAATTGCAGTGCCGCTCGAAAATGGAAGAGAAAGCGACAACTAATTAGAGCCAATTTAAAAAATTGTGCAAAGAAATCCACTCAGTTGTTTTGTACCAAAAGTCTGTTCTCAACTAAAATCCAGTTATTACCAAAGTAACTACATTACAATTGAGAACGTCAAAAACTGGGTTTTAAGCGGATGTTTTAACCAAATGCTTTAACTAAGCTATTTAACTTGGTACAGCGGTGATATCAAGTCCATTAGAGCACTTTTGCTAGTGTGTAACTTGCAGCATAAGTGCGATTAGTGTCATATTTATATTCGAATGTGCAATTGTGGTGTGCGGTAAGCTGGACCCGGCCACATTTGCTCTCCTGTCTATTTGCTTTACTGTCTGTGGTCAAGCACACATGGTCAGTCTTGCACAGGTCAATATTGTTAGATTGCTGCTCTTATGTACGCCGCGCGGCTATTCTATTCTTACGGCCACGATTTATAGGGGCATCAATCGTAATATGTGATTAATATATTAAGCGGAGTTGCTTCGTACTGATTAGGCATACATTTTGGTCAGTGCAAACCAATTTTTTCTCATTTTTAGGGCACCTTGTAGGCCCCTATGACCTAGGAGAACCCTTGAAGTAGAGACGTATGATAACTCGCGGAGTTGACGTTCTAATGTTTCAAAAGACGATGATTAGACCTCAGCATCTTGTGCTAAAACTTAAAATCGTTGATTATGACGAGCCCACTGAAAAGTGCCGTTCAGAGAGATATCTGATTCGTTGGCGAAATTGGAATATGAAGTTCATTCAGCTTTTCAAATTCAGCGTTGAATCGCGAAGGCAGCGAATACTTGCCAACTTTGCAAAGTAATTATTCGCGTACGATCTATCGTCTTTTGCAATGAGGTCATTTTATAGCTTGTATCACAACTATCATATCATGTAATAAAAGTCATAACTAAGTCGTAAACGTAGATTCTTAACTATGGTAAACTCAGCTAGTATTAACTACATTTAAAAGCATTGCGAACATTCTTAACTAGACTGCGTGCCACAATAAGCTGAGCTGAGTAAATAAAGCACTGAAGTGCGATAAAACTGCGGTGAACATAGTTTTTGCCAAAAAACTGTAGTAAGGAATTACTACGTCAGTTTTTAAGCCAACATAATTTAGCAAATTTACCGAAGACACTGGCCTGAGTCTGCCTGTCTCCAAGGCGTAGCTTTATTTTAAAAACTGTGCATTCTTATAGACACTCAAGCCGTGCTTTTGAATAACAAACATCGCTCATTCCTCAAGGTAAATGATCAGTCTCTTTGTCTTTGCCCTCCTTCTTGGAGGAGGCGCAGCGCAAGTTGATGTAACACCACTGGTCGAGGAATGGACTCTCGACGAGATGCTCAACATTTACACGCTGGTGACCTGGTCAACGCTGATCCAGGACGGCGACCAAAAGATCGTTGTCGATATGCCGCCGATGAATGAAACCGCCTTGGAAAAGAAATTGCACGACGGTAAATTCGCGTTTATTCAAGTAGAACCAGTTGGCTTTGAAATTTTGATAATGGGGGATATATGAATACATTAATCGAAATAATCATCGCCAATATTTGTATGATGATGTAGCTGGTATGTGGGATCGACAAATTTATTAAGATCCACAAGAAGTATACGGCATGTTCCTGCGGTTCCTGAAAACTGTTGACATATGTTTAAAATATTTGTTGAATGATTGAATTTTGGTCTCACAGTGAAGAATTTGTCAGCACGCCTCATTTTGGTGTGGACGACAGTAGATCAGTTGCTTGATGCAATACAGTACATGAAAATTTTTTCAGCTTTGAAAGAGCGCAATCTGACTCCCCAGCTTATTAATAAGCTGGTAAGCACGCACGGCCATCCGAAGAATTTCGGACACAACAGCGCATTCCCCAACGCGCATCAGTTCTTCTCAACATACGAACACAATGGCAAAACGTTCCTACGAACCGGTCTGTATGAGGTATCGGCATTCAGAATTTTTTCATGAAAAAAGTTCGAAGCTGTCAGCTTTTGTATTTTAAAAAAATTCCCCGTACTGACTATCAGTAGCCAGCTTAATAATACAAATGTGATTGCGGAGTCGCAGAATTGCAAGCGCGGTGATTCATCATTTTCTGATAATTTCCGGAATTTAGATATTTTGACCTAACGCCGCGCTTTTAATTCCGCAATTACAATAGGTTAAAGTAGTGGGCCTGAGAGGGATAGAGTGATTATTTCTGAATTTCAGAAAACTTTACGGGAAAAGTTGTAAAGGAATATATTTTATCATCCCCAAATGAAAGAAAGGAATCGTGTGACTGCGCTTTCACAAAAAGTCAATTAGGGCTAGCTTCAGCGAGCCAATTAGCTTTTTGTTTTATCACGCATTGTTCAATCCACCACGCCTGAAATTCGACCAGTCAGTTTCGCATGCTTATGACTGTGTTACCTAAATGAAAATCAGCATGTTCATTATGTCTCAGTAGACAACTTGCATTTATAGAATGGCAAGATGCAACTAAGCCCAAATGTGCAGCTATGGTACACGCCCGGTAATGCACCAGAAGATATCACTGTGATGGTGAGCAATGTGCCAAACAGAGGGATCGTTGCAATTACAGGTATTGCTCTAAAAAATTGCAAAGCGGGCAAAAGAGAAAGCTCCGCGAGTGCTTTATAAATTTCCCAATCGTCCCGTTGTCATTCTCTGTCTACATCAGTGAGTAAACAATTCCTGAAAAAATAATTTTTCTTTTTTTAAAAATGTAACTTAGGGCTAAAACAGCGATAGAGGTTTGATAATTTTTCTAACGGAAACGAAACAAAATTTCAGGGAGGGAGAATTTTGGCGGTTTCGGGGAGAAGATCAAATGGTAGCGATGAGAGCTGCGAAGACATAAAAATTTAACAAAATTAATAGCATTTTGATCTTTCATGAGCCGTCACATCTTTTGTGATATTAATTGATATCATCTTTGTGTTCAACAAGTTTTCAAACCCTCTTTCTGATATAGAATTTAACCAGAATTTTAGTCGGAGGAAGTTTCGGGAATGGTAAGCAAATCAGATTTTCGGAACGGGGAAGGGGACTCGCCGATCAATTTTCAGAACGCCCCTGATTGTGACGTCAAATCAGAAATTTTGAACATGTCTGATATTTCTTACATCAGAACGAATATTAATTTTGATTTCTTAATTATCTACAATCGCGAAATAGAATCGAGCGAGTCCCATTTCTGCGACGTTGATTAAAGACTATGAATTGTTACTTATGTGATCTACACTGATGCTACTATCAAGGTGAGCATAGTATGTAAAGCGCAGCACTGACTAAAACTATATTATTCGCTAAAAAATGCAATTTCATTAAAATTAGCTAAAATGACAATAAGAAATCCGATCCATGCCGTTGCTTCTAGGAAATCTCATATTCAACTCGAATGACATTTTGGAGCCGTCTTTATGGGAAAAGAAAGCGCAACACGTGCACGCTGGCATAAAGCGCCGAAGGAAAGTGATCTGCCACGCGAATTACGTCATTCCAGGCCACGGGCCAATTTTCGCGGTCACCGACCAGCACAGAGACACTGTCAAATGTCAGGAAGGTATGAAAGAAATGCGTAATTAAAGCTAAACAGAACTCGTTAGAATTTTAAGAAATCACGTATACTTTAATCCGTTCGTTAAAAAACTGTTTACGTGATATCCTAATACCATCTGCGTGCCGGCACGATATTTGCATACTCACCAAATTCAGTTCAAATACGGCACATCGCACGACTGTTTATTATTCACGCTCTGTGTTCAAACGCTGCAATTAGCTTTGCAGTATACCTTTACTGTATATTTTATCGAAAATCAAGCGCACGATTATTTTTAAATTAGTTAAAACACTGTTAACTACTATTTCGGCAACTGAGTTACTAAGAAGAGCGGTTAGAATTATTGATTTCTTGATGTGTAAAATTAATCACTAATTGAATAAGTGCTACTTGGTAACCAATTTTATTATTTGCAACGCTGAGAGACACTTGGTTTATGTTTGGGGATAAAGTAGAAATAAGAAAACTTCGTGCTTAAACAGAACCCTAATCCTTGCTCATGTAAGGCGGATATATGCAAAAATATTTTAACAGGAGTTAACGCAACGACAGAGGAACAGAAACGTCTTCGACGCCAACACTCCCATCAGTATTACGTACAACGAAGCTATAAAACCAGCAGCAGCAGCAGCAACAGCAACAGCGATAGCGACAGCAACAACAACCAGCGACAGTACGAATACCAAGGAAGTGTTGAGGAAAGGCAACGCGATGAAGAAAGCAGGCGACAGCTCGAATACCAACGAAATCTTGAACAATGGCAACGCGATCAAGAAGAAAGAAGGCAACAGCTGGTAACTTATACACGTTTTGTCTTGGAGGCTTGTAATGAAGAGGTTGAATGGGTAACTAAAGGCCACTTCTTTAAACACATTCACTTTTTCATAAAGTCTATGTCACAGCCGACTACATATTCAGCTAGCGCGCCAGAAGTTAAGAAATCAATAAAGTCATCTTGCCGCGATTTTGCAGATGCGCCAGTTTAAACATCACTTGAAACAGTCATTGTCAAAGATTTTGTCTTAACAGAAATTAAGCCACGTTTATCTTCTTTTTTCGCCTATTTTTTGACAAATGCAACTTGAATTCGCACAAAAGAGCCAAAAGATGGCAACATTTCTCTCGGTCAACTGCTGTGATGTAGATTTGAGGTGTCTGCTGTGATTTTCACGTTGGCAGTGTGCCTCTTAAATAGTTCCCTTCTTGCAATAGCATCCCGGAGCCCTTTTTCTAAACACCATCTCAACAGTTAATGCTTGTAACTTGAATACTAATCGCCCTTTGACAAGGCGTCGTTGACAATGCGATATGAGTAGTCAGTATCTTGTGTTGAGATGTGTTTATGAAATACTATCCAAAAAAATGAGGATTGAATGCTGCTTTTCACATCTATTCAAAGATGCGTTTTAGCCTCAGGCGCAAGCTGAACAAGTCACTGCAGAATGGAATAGTAATAAGTGCTGCCCACAACAACCATGCGAGAGCAACCAGCCGCTGTGCAGCTCGGTGTGTTGCTCGCAACCGCCCTGCCAGGCCAATCAACCGCCCTGCAACTTTGCTTCAAGCTGCTGTAACCAGCAGCAGTCGTGCGCATGGAACCAAGTAAAATGCCAAGCCAACTGCCAACAACGACAGAGCTGTGCGCCTCAGCCGCTTCCGCAGCAACAGGCTGCACCAGTGCAATGCGATCACACTGAAACGCATCATCACTACATCGGCGCCGAGCACGAAATTTTCCGTACTCATATACGCAACGAGCAGAATGATCTAACGACTACGCTCAACGACCAGCAGAAGCAGATGAGAGTCGATCAGGAAAAGACGAACCAGATCCTGCTTGAATACATCGGCGACCTCTCCAGCTCCATTCAACAATGGGTCGAGGAAGACAGACGTCGAGACCATGAGAGAAACTCTATAATCTCGCGACACAAGCAGGAGATAGCTACCCTCGAAGAGCGGCAGGCGAGAGAGTTGGCGGAGCTGAACGATCGCCCGCCTCAGCCGCCACTCGATCTGCGCCAAGATAATGTCCTGCGAGCTCTAGAGGAGCATAAGAGAACGGCCGACCAATGGTGGCATCATCAGAAGCAAGTGGAGGAGAGTAAACGCGCTCATGAAGAGACCTCTTACAGAAAAGTTATGATAACACCTGCGCGAAATTATTCAACCGCAACTATTATCAAGGTTCGTTCATTTTCTAATAGGGTTTCTCAAAATATTGGCACTTGCGAATAGTCGCCCCGCGGCATTTTCGAGAAAACTCCTGCTGCTTTGAAGTTCGCCTCACAGCCGGCTAACTATGTTAACCAGCGCGCCAGCAGTTAAACAAAAATATCTATAATGTCTATGTGACGCAGCAGATCTTCCACCTCTAGCTCAACGATTTATTCCCTGCTCTAATATTTGTCGCGAAATATGCTTAACAGTTAACATACGCATTAAAAATCTACTTTATTACCCCATTGTGATCTCCAATTTTCGAAAGGACGGCACATGAATAACAAGCGGCTCACAATAGGGTTGAAATGAATTTCGAAAACCCCTTCGTTCACCTCAACTTTACTTTATTTCTTTAATAATCAATCATAGGGAATATCTTTGCGATTGATGATTGCATCCCCTTGAGTGCTCGAATGAAATTGAAACATTTTTAGCGAGAGCCATGCCGCCAGCAACCAGCCCCAGCGCCACAGCCGACTGCGAAGTGCACAACCTCTTGCGACACCGGCTGCGCACAGGGCTGCAACACGGGTTGCGCACAGGGCTGCAACACGGGCTGCGCACAGGGCTGCAACACCGGATGCGCACAGGGCATTGATCCGTCACAGCAGCATCGGCATTTGCCCGGTCAGCGCCATTACAGACGACGTCGTCTGCGCCGTCATGAGAGCAGAGACGAACGGAAACAGAGGAAACTCGATTGGCTGCGTACATCGCAGATCGATGAAGAGACACGCGATAAGCAAGACCAAAATTCGGAATGAATCGCGCCCTCGTCAAAAACGCGTCTCAAATCTTTGCAAATCAATTAAATGAGACCGTCCTTAAAAAATTTTCTCGTTCCATCGTACGGCAACGATTTTGATTCTTTAGTCTCTCTTTTATGCCCTCTTCAAATTTATGATCGCCTTTTATTGTCGGTTTTCCGATGTGCCAACGCCAATTGGTGCAAATTTCTTTTGTAAAGCGAAATCATTCTCTCTTCGTTCAATCAATGGATTTCATATTTAGACGTTTACGTGATCCCTTTTGTAAAATATCTGAATCAATATTCAGTGAATCGAATCGGATCTTACGACTCGGGCGATCTTCAAGTAGTGTGTTTACAGTACAAAACTATTAGTTCTGTGCTAACGAATTCTGTCAACTGCTCACTGCCATTTTCTAGTATACTGTATTTTTGTGTTGACGTGATTATAAAGTAGAAATCAGAAGCGGCGTTAAGCGGACACTGCGGTCTTTTCAGTCTCTTCCGTCTCCTTTGACACTTTCCAGTGGAAT
>NIUQ01002116.1:0-24423 GCA_002796945.1 Plectus sambesii
TAGCTTCATTTGGCTGATGTGCGCGCACGCTCGGGACCCTGAGCGTCAATGCAAATTTGACGAGCAATATAGCAGCCCCTTGCGGCGACCCGATCAGAGACTGACGCAGCGGGTAGTGGATGAATGCGATGGCGTAACTCAGCTGCTTCCTAGCCCCGCCTTCTCGCATCGCCCCGCTACATCAAGTCATCGTCGTTGTAACATATGCCCAGCAATTGTTGCAACATATTATCGGACAGCGCGAAACAGGAAGCTACATACGTTGACTGAGGCTTTGTAGTAACCAGTCGCAATGAGCAGACTGAGCTGGAAGATTTTGCTCAGCTACTAATGGAGGCAAACCTTGCTAAATACCATCAATCATACCATTAAATATCGTATTGCCGGAGTATTATATTAAAATATGATTAGGCATGGGGTATATATGACCACTAGCAGACGACAATATTTAGCAATAAATTTTTCAAGCTTTTCATTCTGTGCTAGGATATGCACTAAAAACTATCACAGATGATTAAGAAATTAATGAAGATGGCTCGTGTAGAAATAACAGCGCTGACAAAGCCGAAACAAACCGCCTAGCATATCGTCAGGGTTTGTATTACTAACCGAGAAAATTTAATTCTTATCGAGAAAGCGATCATATGAATATGGAGAGAGCAGCTCGCACCGCCGGAGGGGGAGGGCGTAGAAAACCTACGCGAGAGAGAAAACGAGGGCATAGAAATCGCGTGGAGCAGTCGTCGTTCGGCGAAAAAAGTCGTCCGAGCGGAGGCGGTTTGGGCTGTGGCAGCAGGTCGAACCAGGCGGCGGGCCAGGCCCGGTCGGGCGGGCTCTTTTGCGAGCCGCCTCAGCGCTGCCCTCGCGTCGCATCGTTGGCGACCCAGCGACGGCACGCACGACTCGGCTCCCATTGCGCAAATACTAGCCTCCTCCAATACACTCTGCGCACTAACTCATACCTTTCTCTCCGATTTAGACCTGGCCTCGAGCTGGCAACTGAGAAACTGCGGCAGAGAGCCGTCACAATTTCTCCCATCAATTCTGGGCAGAATTTTAATACGCATATTTCACTCTCCTACATTCAAACCGAAAATTTTTCCAGAGATCAGTTTCATAAAATATTGCAATTGCGGAAAAGCAAGCGCTGCGATTTGCCAGAAAAGTAGCACTAAGTGGCAAATGCTCAACCATCGCGCTTGCAATTCCGCAATCGCAATAACTTAATGAAATGGGATCCTGCTATCACCCGCGACAGCAAAATAACCTCTCATTTTCAATCAACATTACTCACTGAAAATCAAGTGCCTGGAGCGAAAGTGCGTAGAGTTATTCCCGAACGTTTATGTCTGGCTCTAAGATAGGTATACAAGCGGGGGGTTGACACGCACCAGACGCGACTCGCAAAACGCAAACAAAAGGCTGCCGGCTTGCTCGCAGAGTAGTCTGCGTGTACTTAGCAGCGCACTTAATTATACGCCTCTCTGGCCGACTGCCACCCTCCCTTGCGACACCTGATACGAGCAGTGATTGAGACTGGAACGGTCAACCCACTCATACATATAGATGTTTTCTTACACAACGCGTGCGCACAAAGACTGCATACTGCGTGAATTGACCAAGAGAACTCAATTTTCTGGCAAATCTAGAGATTGGACTGTTGTCTTCAGCAGTTCGGCAGGAATACTACATAAGGGCGTCTGCCGGGTTTGCACCAAGTCCGAAGAAGCGGGTTGCTCGCTCTTACACAAGTACAATCACAAGCGTTGCCAAGACGCACAGTGAAGGGTGAGAGAGAAAGTGACACATAGCGCAAAGTATGGCAAATACGACAGAAAGTATAGCAAGAGACACCGATCGGTGGCAAAAGAAAAAGCTTAGCCACTACTTCGACTCTTTCCTCACTTTAAGTTTCCTAATGCAGCTGCCCGAGAACGCCCTATACTGCAATCAGGACGTATTGATAGATCAGCTGAAGGATGAAGTAGTATTCACAAATTCAAACACACACATGCCCGCGTATCTCGGTTGGCTGCTCAAGCACGCAACGGACGGAAGAGGAGGGAGGAGAGGCGTAGTAAGAGGAGCTGAGTATTGATGCCGACGACACACTAAGCGCCGTCGTTTCCGACTGATGGCAACGAGAGGGATGAACGGAGACGCGGGCAGATCGCGACGGCGCCGCAGCAGCAAAAAGCGCGCTCGAACGATTCGATGACATGATGTTGCCAGGATCCCCTGCCGTCACGAGTGCTCAACCGCGCAACGATTTCCCCAAACACTTGATGCCGAAAATACAATCTATGATTAGCTCCTACACACGGTCAAAAAACAATCATCCTGTACCCATGCCGTGCCTGCCTCAATCGCATCTCAGGGGACGTGTTCATTTACCTTCCAGGCGCCGGTTATAAAGGACCTAACCAATAAAAATACTGGATTGGTTTTGTATCGCATACTTACGATAAAGTCGTTCGCAGAGCAATGCTAAAATTTATCCCTAAAGAAAGAAGCAGAGAAAGATGCGTGATATGAAACTGGCCCAAAGGATCAGCTAATTCCATGCCTCATCCAGAATTATAATCTCTAAGAATACGGTCCAGTTTACTTGCGACTACCACTATTAATTATATATATTTTACGTTCATTCTAAAAGCACATGAACTTTAAAATAACTCTCCCAGTCACTTGCTGTTTAACAGAACATTGTCTGTAGCGCATCTGTTTATATGGCAGCAAAAAGTTCCTCCAAAGAGATCCCTCGTATATAATGGCGATGGCACCAGTTCCTTGACCTGGCAGAGCGTCCTAGTAGTCGACGCCTCAATCATGCATTAGACTGCGTGCAGTGAACAGGCGATGGCGAAGATGACCGCCGTCCATCTCTGCGGGCTACTATTCATCTTCATAATGGCAGCCGATCGCTAGCCTCCCCTATCCAGATCAGTCCTATATTTCTTGAACAATCTCAATTGTTAACTCCCTACGTGACTATTTGACTCTGAGTGCAGGAATCATGTGATCACGCTGAATCGATCAGTTCACTGTGTTCATCTAGTCATGATTTCTGCTTGTTAAAAATAAGTCAGTTAATGCAATGAGGCTTCAGCGGAATTCACGTAGCAATGAAATTAAAACAACCCATAAGAATATGAGAGAGATTTGACTGGACGCTTTATCGCATCGGAAGGAGGGATTCAAAATCTTACGCGCCTTAAGACAGGAAATCAAAAAGACAATAGTTTCGTTGACGCAGATTAGCTATTTGATATCCGCTTTAACATTCAAGCAATCTCTTCAAGCCAATGATGATTACTATTCTCTATTAGCCGTGCAAAAATACCGACGTACCGTTATAGAATCATTCTACTCGTCGAATTTTTTAAAAGTTACAGCAGTGCACAATATTGACTGTTAACTGAATAACTAAATGATAGCGGTTCAATCGGCGTTAATATGTATTTGCACGACACAGCTTGAATATGTGGTAATAGAAACGGACGTGCAAAGCGCAAATATTTTTTGAGTACTTCCGTATAATTGCTATCCTCCAACTTTTCAGTTGCGAAGTACAAGCGACCTGCTTGTGAGACCAGGCTAGTGAAGAGGAGGACAGAGTAGTAGTTGTAAATTAAATTACAAAAGAACGCTTACACTAGCAGCATAAAAACGCAGTTTGCGATACAGCAGCTGAAGGTCGCTAGGAACGGTTAGCAAATATGTCAATAACTGACAAGCAGGTGCGCCTCAGTATCATAATTTTTAAAGGCGTCTAAATAAGTAAAAAATTCCAGTTGTAACTCTCAACTTAATATTTTCATTGCAAACGCCCTTGCTGCACAGGTTTGCTACTGGTTTTTAAGAAGTTTCGATCAAACAATGTGTTGACTGTAAATCTGGCCAATAAAATAAGACACTGGCAGTTGCTCACTAAACACTCAATCCGCATAGCAACTAGCGGCAGAATCGTAAAAGGTAATTACCGATAGCAAAGTTGGCAGGCAACTGGCATGAACGAATAGACGCAAAGTGCAGTACAACTACACGCGCGTACACGGAGACACACAGTGAGAACTGCGAAATGCGACGCGCGCGGGCGGCCGGTTGAGAGCGCGAACGAAAGAGCGACAGAGAGAGAGAGAGCGACGAGTCCTTCGCCAGCCGCCAACCGTCGCGATCAGGGGCGGATTAGTCGCCCGACGCAACGAGGGAATTTCGCATCGTCGCCGGTTGGCGCGACGTGCGAACCTGTTCCTGTCATCGTCAGCGACGAACGAGCGACCCGACACGAATTGCGACCAGGGCTGAGGAGAAAGGAAGAGCACAACTCGTGCTGACCGTGGGAAGCCATACTGTAGTTGGATGATGGTTGTATGGAGTGCGTTGAAGTGACTTAATAGGTCAGCGCCCATCCTCTCTGCCCTATATGAACAGAACAACCCCGTTCTTGCTACAGTAACTGTACAATAAGCTATTGACTGCTTTCGGCGCGACGAAGAACATTAATTTGGAAAAAGTATTGGTGAATAATCCGAATGTCGTAGAGCCAATTCAAGCTAATATCTTTTTAAATGGTACAGTTTATGAGAAGTGAAAGGCGCGGAAGTTTATAAGAAGGTTTTAAGAAGTATCGCAAGGTATGTGGCATCAGTATTAAAAATACAACAACTGAATGAAAAATTCAATGCAATTCTGCGTTGTACAATACAACGACCAGTGCGCACGGTAATCACTTAGCACAAACCGAACGTAGACTGAAGTTGGAGCCAATTAAAGTGAAACTGCCATTGTGCTCTTTATATTGAAGTGCCGTACGATAAAAATCAGCGGAAATGGCCATCGCTGCTCACCAATATCGTTCCCTTAACTGGGTACACTTTTGTGCAGTGGCCGTATTCAACAGCACCTGATAACCATGCATACTACCCTAAATTATATAGTAAAGGTTTAAAATATTAAATTGAAGTTCTACGACTAGGTAAATGCTAATTTACTGCTATTTTCATTTTCCAAACTGTCCAGTTTTGCCGCTCTTAGGGGCAGAGAGAAACAGGCTCTCCTCTAACCGAATACAGATTATTATCCCACAATCGCTTTCGGTTACTACGCAATACTGAAGAAATTTAGGCCATATAATGAAGGAAAATGAACAAAATGGTTTAGGGGAAGAATTATTGTAGCTAAACAATGATCCATTTTCCTGCACATCCCTCCCGTTAGTATCTGGATGGCTGAAAAAAGTCTATAGTCCTGCCTGGCAAATCTTAAGTCCCCTCCCTCAAATAAAGGTTGACATTGATACCATCCCAGATGGTGTGTGATCGTAAATGTAAAATTTTCAGTATGCGAACAACGAATGGTTTAGACGGGAGATAAAACGGTAAAAAATCAGAATGTTCTGACTGCAATGATAAAGAGATGAAAGAGGACCGACAGTACTGTTGCCGACGTTCACATGAAAATGAAGTCCGGCGATTCAATCAAACACCCTGATCTACTTCTGTTTATCTAAGTTAGAAATGTATTACTTCGTGAAAGCGAACCAATTCATATATTAATGGGAGGCTTGATTCACATGGGTCGCAAAACTACTGCTGCATTGTTAATCGAGCATCTTCTTTTCTCTCTTCAAACGGAATTCTTCTATAAGCAATAGCTAGGACAAGCGCTCCCTTCACGGTCCAGTGGCCCGAACAAGCTGATCAATCAAAATTTTTTGACGGTTGAGTATCCTTCGTCAGCGGATATGCATTCTTTTTCTCTTACAATTAAATTAATTAAATGATCAGGAAGCCAAAACAGTCCGCCGCACTCTGTTTCTATAGCATAAAATGCTCGCGAGAACAGGAGAAACCAATAAACGCGTAGTATGTAAAAGTTAAAATTTTCGCCAGCAAGATGGTCTCCTGAGCTACTCTATATTACCAGTAACAAGTCACTGATCAAAACATGTCTAAGCTATCGAGATTATTCTTAATCCACTTCGCACAGAGGGAGGGTGGGAGCGCCGCGAGTGAAAGGTCTGAGCGGAACAGGGAGTGCGAGAGGCGGCGACGGCGTGGGGCAAACGACCAAACGTCCATGTGCGCGTTGAAGGTCAATAATGGCCGGGCGCGGACAGAGCGGACAGCGGCGACGGAGGCTAATGCCGGTAGGTTCGCGCGCCACGCGCAGTAAACAACATCCCGGTGTGTCATTCGATGAATATTGGACTTTTTGCCGCGACGGCCCTCGGTGGTCGTTTGGCCGGCGGACGCGTGCGACCGCCCGCGGGGAGAGAGGGGGAGAGAGGGTCAGAGGCGGCCAGGCTGGCATGGCTATCGAGGGCGACTGAGAGGAATAGGTGGTGGTCAAAAATTTGACGCACTGACGCAAATTCCCTTCGTTATTCTATGCCTACTCATGCAAAAGCAATTGTACATGTTGCATGCCATATTTTGGCTATATACTGATAAATAAATGGATGGAAATGTGAGAAAATGTTCAGGTCTACAGTCACTGTATTGTGCAAAATATTAAAATCTTCATCCCGGACAACGCGTAAAAATTACCTGAAACCGTTTCAAGGGCACACCATCGTTTAAGCAGTAAAAAATTTATGCCTCAAGCACTTACAAACAAGCCCCTCAACTGCTAACAGCACTCCCACTAAAAAGGATGCAAAATTTAGTTTCTGCTGCATTTGACAAAAGGGCTGACAGTGCAGCAAACTTCAGAACCTTAGAAGCGGCAGAAAAAGAAGAGCATGTTTGACCAGCATCTCCCTCCTGGGCAGTTCGCTACGGCTGAGCGCGCAGGTTGTTGTTGAGGGGGCGTGCTGGAGAGCGTCGGCCGAGGCGATGGCTTCAATGAAACGCAATTACCTTGATCCGCGCCGCCATAATCCGTTCGACAAGCGTGCGCCGCCGTCTGTCTGCGCTGTCTCGTTGTCTCTTCATCAGCGCAATAATGCCACCCCCAAAACATCCGATGCGCACTGGTTCGGCATTGACGGCAACCGAGGCTTAGTCGTTCGCTCAGAATGACGCATCACGATGATGATCAGAAGCGGAGATGAGCTGATGAATGAGAATGAACTATGATGTGTGTCTGACGCATGTAAACAACTGCGGTGATGAGACGGATGTTTGGCGGAGAGCAAAGGGAACTGAGGCTGCCAACCGCCAGATGACGATGACCCGCTGTGAACGCTTTTGGCTGACCTCGCCGAGGGAACTGGCCCCTGGACGACGGGCCAGTCTCAACTATCCTTGTCGATGATTGATAATGCATAAAATTGATCGTCTGGAAAAAGCTTATGAGCCAGAGTATCATTTTTTGAAAAAGTACTCTCCGATTTCAGTACTACGTCTCCATCCATTACTTCCTCTTACTGGCTGTCTGTTAGAGTTAATTTCTGCAGTGGGATCAAAGTATCTAGGCGGGAAAGCCCTAGTAATTACTTCTACATAATACCGCTTCGGCGCCTACTGAGTGACGTAGTCTAAGCACTGAAGCAGGGATCGGGAGGAATTTCCATTGGAATTAACGCATGACATTTTTGACGTACAATTTCAAGATATTTTCATCTATAGGCAATTTTCAGTGACCATTCCCGCCTGAGGCAAGCGCTGGGTGTTTAATCGGGCTGCACACATGTCATAGCTAAAGCAATAAGATCATTCATGAAGATACGGTAAGCGTTTTGTTTCATTCTTTATCACAAAGCAAGGAGTATATCAAAACTTGCGCTTAAGCATGTATAACAGAAAATGTTTTTTAATGTCTCAAGAATTTTCACTTTTCTCTTAGCGCCTTAGCCATGTGACGTCTGATTGAAAGACAGAACATTAAATTCTATGGTCCATAACCATCTCTAAAATATTCTCTCGAAAGTTGGTGAAAAGTATTGCACTTCACATGGTTTCCCGTCGTCAGTATCGCAATTAGACGATTTCGGGATGGTTGATTTCCTACCCCCTATTTACCGGTTCTCCAGTCACTAACCAGTGTCCTCAGTCATCACAGAAGAGTAGCAACTAAGCAAATACGGCTTTTCTCTTTTACTGAATGGCTCTGCCTAAACAGAAAAAAGTGTGAGATGAGACATGCTGGGAGCAAGGAAGATGTGTATTCGTATATTTGCCGGCAGCTGCAACAGTCTAATAAGAATACTGCATGCAGATAGTTGTATTTTCGTCCACGACTCCGTTGGTGCTCTTTACTTAATCGTCCTTTGCAAGCAATAAATGGAACATGTGATTAATGTACGCAAGTTGATTGGCTTACACACGTTATGCGTTATTGGAACACTTTGACTTGCACACATTTGTTGCATCTATCTTTATTTCAGCTCAACATTGATGCAACATATTATTAAGAAGCAAGCCAACTGAAAAATTTTCACTTTTTCCATTTTCACTTCATTTTCAATATTCATACAATCTCAGTCTGCTCACTTTATCGTCATGCAGTTTACTTGACAGCCTCGAAGAGAAGGCCCAGGAACGATCCGAATATAACTTTGTCGACGTTATCAGTTTTGCGTTTCAGCTATTAAGTTTAGCTTTTATTTCGTATCGAAAAAGCAATAGATTTATGTAAAGTAAAGGATCCAGGAAAAGTAAAGAAAAAGGAGAGAAATAAGTTAGAATAAAGAGAGAAATTGACATAGGTGCAGAAAAACCTTCATATCATATTCACGTACATTTGTTGACCGATATTCACCCAGTTACTATCCTCTTTGTGCCGTTCCAAAACTTCTCTTCGATGCAAAGCGAAAACATGATCGTCTCATTTATCTTCACTTTAAATCCTGATAAAGTGCTTTCTGCACGTAGGAAATGGCTTCGGCGTTGTTAAGAATGTCAAGGTGTTCAACTTTGTTGAGAACGTACTTGGTGACGGGCTTGTTGTTGTTATTTTCGGCCCATTTCAAGCAGGTCTCGAGGGAGCGCTGGTTGACAGTTCCGTCGCCTTCACCGAAGTGGATAGTCGTCGGCGGATAGTCCGGAAAGTAGCCTTTGGACCATTCAAAGCGCTCCGGAGTGTCCATTCCAAGACTGTAGATGCAATGAACCTGAAAATCAGCAATATAATATCGTTTGCAGGACGAAATGGTAAGAAAAGCTGCAGTATTGAAAAAAGCTGATGTGAGCATATGTAGTGCTGAACGTTAAAAATATATGTACATTAGTAACGAAGGTAAACTAGGGATCATTTTTACCACGTTTTATCAAACTGGCTCTGAAATTAGGTATTAGATACTTAGGTTAACATAAATAGAAATCAGATAAAGAAAAAGCATTTGAAGTAGGAAAAGTAAAAAGGAGGTAAGCTTGGCAAATTAGCTATCTTGTTTACCTGGCTTAGTTAATTTTGCTTACCTTGTTTTGAAACGCCCAAACCTAGGTATATTTTTTTAATGTATATATTTAATCGAACCTTTAGCTTTTATTATATCGTAATTAAGTGGCAGTGAGTCATTCTACAGTGAAGAGCTATACTGAATTCCTCTTCCCTCTTCTCCTTTAGTTTGCTCGCGTCCTATAGTACATACCTCGACGCCGGGTCCAGACAGATTGCCGAGCATGAAAGCATTCTGCTTGTACATCCGATAGCCGTCTTCGAAGTTGATATCAGTGAAGAACTGTTCTAAGTTGGCGAGGGTGTAATTTCGCTCGGGCGATGAGGCCAGCACTTCCGACCTATCCCAGAGATTGTAGCTGGGCATCAGAAAGGCCGAACTGCCGAAAGAACGCTGCATCGTTCGCAGTTTGCTCGGCGGTAAAACTATGCGGTAGTGTCCCATGTTGTAGCCTGAAAATAGTTTTTAGCCGGATAAGATCAGACTGTAGAGAGAGTGAGCGTGTTGAAGTGCACTGTCCCTACAGTTCAGAGCCATACTTGAGCATTTAGGGGTAATATCCGAAAGTTTGTCGGCCGACTTTCTAAATTCAAGAGCCATTCACATCTCTGTTCAGAATAGAGAAGGAATTTATGTGCTTGAAAGAAGGGTGGCATTGTTTTTTGTAAGAGGGTACTATATTCTAAACGAAGGAGGCATACCATAGCATATCAAAGCGACGAGTTTAACCTAAAATGATCGCCGTATCCTCAATTGACCATTTGCATATCTTTAATAATGATCAAGTTTTGACATCTTCACTACAGAGAGATAATTACGGATATTTATCATACCTGCAGAGGGACACATGGAAATTTTGTGGAGGAAAAGAATTAATTGGGTAGAGTTGTGATGGATTGATAGGTGGAGTTAATGGTTGTTATACCAGAGTAGGATATTCCCAAACCCAACTCAATCTATGAAATCTCCTTTGAACGGATCTTTCAGTCATTGCTAGCCCTGGAGAATGTATTGAATATTATTTTCAGCTTCATGTGACTAGCTGCATAACGGTGTATTAATTGCATCACATATTGATTAAATTTGCAATCAACTTGTCATACGCCGCTCAGCATAATTTAAAGCATATTAACCAAAGGAGAGTTCTCCTTTGATAGCCTAAGATCACTCATTTTCAGCTACCTAAAAAGGAAACGAATAATTCAAGAGAGAATAATTATTTTAGGCCGTCGAAACAAAAAGGAACTCATAATTCTGTCGCCCGTTCCACCTCTAGCATATGATGACGCGCACTAGGGCTGGCTTATTTTGGAGTGAGGCGAAATGACGTAATTGAAACATAAAAATGTAACTAAACTCACCAGACGCAAACAATTTCATAATTTTGAGCGAACCACCCCAGGCTCCGGCCATACTCACGTGGGAGCGAATAAATTTGTCCTTCCATTCCTGAAGTAGCTTACTACTTGCTCTTTCATTGAGAAATTGTGAACGATTTCAAAAACAAATTAAAATAAAAAGATGTTAGCAGAATGTCAGATATAGTCAGGTAGTAGCGCAAAACTGCATTTGCACCTAGACCATATTAATACTCTGCAGTAGAGTTACTTATGACATCAGAAGTTACTAACGACACTGGCTCAGGCTTTTAAATTCAAAAAATTAGTTCCTGATTTCAGTTTTGACGTCAGGTCAGATTTTAAAATTAACGACATTTTTGACGTCAAAATTGACAGTGATTCACAACTTTGATTGAGAGAAATGAAAACTGTTTTTCGGCACTAGGATGCCAGCGCATATCGAAAGTTTTCAATATTAAAGAAGTGTTTCTGAAGGGCGCCGCCAAAACTTAGATCATCAGTTTCTATAAGGAAAAATTGCATCAGTTCCATAGTCAAATGAAAAATTAGCGCCTGATAATATGCTGTTTTCACTTAAAATTGAAAACTTTCCCATATACCAAACTTGATGAAGTGCCCAAATTAAAATGAAAAAGATACTTTCGCAGATTACTCGGAAAAAAAGTAAACTTCGACCGACCTGAGTGACGAGACTGTTATAGAAGTAGAGCATAACTGGATTGCCCATACTGTGCCCAACAACTACCACCTTTTTGTTGCCATTGTATCGGTAGGTGTTTTCGATGAGTTCCTTCAGTTTATCGAAATAGTTGTCGAACTGACCTGAATGCGCTTATAGTTAGAAGAGTGGACAACAGTATTGCCATTTATCTCCAGAAATATTAAATTGACCAAGGAAATGAACGGACAAAGGGATAAAGTCGAAACAATCGGCGGAACGCAGCACTATCCTGGCGCAAAATTGTGGATAATGAGCACTGGCTGCGAACTGCGCGTGCATTTTGTCCGTTTGCGTTTGTATCAGCCGTCGCCTTTCATTTGTTCGCTGACAGAATGCACAGCCCGCGCTGTCTTTCTCCGCCGTACTTATGAGCGAGACTTGACTTCTTCAAAACTATTTTCTCTTGCGCTAACAGATTCTTTATCTTCTGCGCTGTTTGAGGTTCGACTTTCTTCAAAATGAGAGAGAAATTGTCGAACCTGGTCCGTGCCGCCAGTCGTACGGTGCACCAACGACATCCTTCCCTCGTCTATAGCCGAGCGTGACCATCTTCTCGACGAGCGTGGTGTAGTACAATCCTGAGCTACTCTTTGAGGGATCCAGCCATTCAACAGTCGACGTATTGCCCCATCCGGGTACTCGAGTCACGACTCCGGGTGAATTCTCCGTTTTATTCGTTGTTTCATTGAAGAAGAGCCTCAAAAAATTAGATCATATTCATCGTGGGGAGCAGCTTGCGTGACATAACTGCAGATGGAATGTCATCGTTATTAATACTTCAGCAATTGAGTTCTTGCATACAGCAAAATCATATGCTATTGGTTTATATGAGATTGCATTGCTTTAGCGAGATTACGATAAGTAGCTAAAGGCAGGTCGCAGTTCATAAAACCACTCGCCCACATATAATACAAAACCGAATTTCAAACAGTGAATAGGCGCAACTGTGATTACCGCTCGTCACCGACCAGAGGGTGGAAGTGGAGTGGTATTATTTCCCACATATGAATCCGTAACTCTGACTCTAAGAGCCTGGGAAGGTTTTAACTTACTTTCCCGTTTCGGCGGCATGCCGCATGCAACAAATACAGAATTAAAAATGGAGTTTGCATGTGGAAGGGATACCGCACCATTGACCAGTGTTCCCCAATCATTTTCTGACTCTGTCGCCGATCTCCCATATAGTTTCTTATAATTTAAATTTTCGTGCTGTTGTAAGACACTGTGGCATAATTCACGCTTACTTCATGTTGTCGACCCAGCAGTCGATAACGTACGGCAGGAATAACTCCAGATTGAGCCACAGGTCAAAATAGTCTTGGGTTACTTTTTGGCAGACATAGTGAACCACTTCTGGCTTGCCAACCAATTTCGCCTCGATTTGACTGCCCCCATCGCCGGGCACTAAACGATGTGAATATTTTCAGTATCCCAAATTTCAAAATAATTGTACAATATCGCAAAAAACAGTAATAAATGTTATTAATGCCTTAATAATGACTCTTGAATTTTAGAAGACACGCCGTGCTTTATCAAATGCGAATACTTCATAGTTGCAATTGATTTATTAATTCTTAATTGAAATCTAAGGCCAGCAGCGAGTTGATCGAAATTAATAGTCGATTGCGTTGATACATGATTTTGATTTTTTCGTCGAAGCTAGCTTGAAATGAACGAAAATACGAAGAAAATAAGACAGTTCAGTGCTCAAGTTATTGCAAACTGCTAAGCTGAAATAAATTAATATAAATTGCGCAAAAAATGATCAGAAATATATATATAGATAATTAGCGGCGCAAAACTATTAAGCAAAAAAAACTGTGATCAACACGCTTTTGCAGGGTGATGAACTAAGTTGAAGGATCGATGAAAAAACGGATGTTCGAGCTAGAATAGTAACGCTTGAACAAAGCGCGCGCAAAGAAGGCATAAAGGCAAATAAACGCACCAAGGACTACTGGCCATCCGGGTTTTGTCGGCTCACCGAGCTTTCTGTACGGCGTAAAAGCCTCCGTCATCGAAATGTAAGAGCAGCAGAGGACCATGAGCGCCGAGCATACTACCAATGAACCCATTTGTCCTGAAGCTTGGGTCGATAAACATCTGATATTGATCAAAAGTGTCAGTTTCTGCTAATGGTATTTTCGGCAAAATAAGACGGCTTGAAATCAGATGTGATGTCACGTTAATGGCGAGTATTCCTTTCGAGAGATTTCTCACCACTATGGATTATGAGCGACTGCGCGAATGCGTAGATTTCATATTGTAGCGAGCAAATAGGAATAATTTCTATTAGAAGTTTGGGTGATTCTTTTTTAGAAATGGTCGTCTACTTTGTTAACCAAGTTATCAAGTAGGCTCAAACTGATTACATTTTTCCCCAAAGCCCGCTATAGAATACATTAGGGATGGCAAAAGCAATGGTGTGGGAAAGGGACCGCGATAGGGAGGATTGTGCCTGGAGACACTTTTTCATATGATCCAGCTCGCTTAAGAACAAAATATGAACTGAATTTAAATTGGAGCACTTGCAGTTCACGTGAAGTATTTTCGTATATCTATTGGAAGTCAAAATATTGATATTTCAGGAGAGAACAAGGTATTCTTAAAAGAATATTACACTCAACGATAAGAGAGCATTGAAAAGAGAAAAATATTTTTCAAAAATTCGTCATCGCTTCAATCGATACATTTGAAACTATCCCACTAACTGATAATCAATCAACTGCTCAACGACAATAGTAATGACCAATGGTAAAAAATCTTACTGCCGACTAGCCGAGGTCCGATTTAGAGCGGCAATTTGCAGAGATATTCCACGCACGCAAGCCGGCGGGTGACGGGCACGAACTACCAGAAAGTAGCCGACCAGAGATCGCGAGCAAGTGGCGAGTTGTGTGCCAGTCACAGGATTAAACTCAGGCCAGTAGCACTGGCAAGCGGCGATCCATCATCGGGAAGGCGCCGACGGCAGATGCGATGCGCGTCGATGACATCGACAAATCAGCTGATCGGATGGAATCGGATCATCACGCCAGAGCGGTTCACTGCTCCAGCTATGATATTATAGACACTCCGTACAAGACTGGCCCGACTTCATAGAGTTTCCTTAATACTGCGGGTGTAACGGCGATAGGGATTTCCCTATTTTCTCAATTATCTTTTCCTAAAATTCAGCTCTCTCCATCCCCAAAACTTCCCGCGATCAAAATTTTGGATAATCTCAGAAATAAGGTCTTAATTGCCGCTGAACATGACATGATGTCAATTCGTTTTATGAATGAATCTGTGGCTCAAGAAAGACGAAACGGCCACCAAATTTCTTCAATTTTGACTTTTGCAGACTACGCAACTCTGATCCAGATGACGTAGTCTCCTACCTGAAATCTCCACTCCTCAAATTCCCCATCCCCGATAATTTTTATTTCCTGATCACAGTTAAGCCCCGCTTAATACAGAGCGTGAATCAAAGCACTTCTAGCCTACTGTTATATTCACAATACTGTGATGATGGTTAAGAATCTGTCAGAAATAATTTTTATTTGCTGTTGTAGTAGTTACGTGTGTAGCTCCGAAAGATAAAATAGTGACCGATGAACTTCTCACCCATCGTCTGTATGCAGCAACTATTTTGGTTAGCATAGGCAACTTGCTTTTATTCAGTATATTTACAAAACTGTTAGAAAGGACTAATCCATGACCGAGATACATTTGAATTACATCGTTCATTATGCAACAGTACGACAGCCTGCAGAGCATGGCAATGTCATTGTACTACACTGGTTTGGCATTGTCACTGTGATAATAAGATATTTAATAAAATAAAAGATTTTGTGCTATTCATTGCATATCATGGGAACATCTTTTTTTTGCATTTACCTTCTGAGTTTCAACACTAGATGAGAATGATTTGAACGTATCCGCGATGAATCAACAAAACGCTCAAGCGAATAAAAGATGCTGCGACATGCCGTACTATTAAAACAGTATGATTGGGAAAACACAATGGAGCTTCATGTTTGGGCTGGGCAAAGTGACAGAGTCCTCAAAACGAAATGTGTTTCCCACAAAATTTTATTAACACTGTGCAATGATGTAAATTATTTTCTATGAAATGCATGTTTTGCTCTTTCAAATATTATGCTAACCCTCCGCTGTGAATATGATGACTTATCTCGACCGAAACTTTGAGAAGGAGAAGTATTTAATCAGTTTTTACGCTTGAATAAAGCTAGAACTTCTTCCTAAATCGAACCCGCTGCATGAAGTCTTTTATTAGGTTGCCCCAAAACTTCATGTACAGGCAGTGAAAACTGGAGACAACTTTTCCGCTCCAGTTGGAACACATCCACAACTTGTTGACAGTCTCGCAAGTATTTCGTCGGCTGGAAACTTTATATTGTAAAGCTACGTTTCACTAGGAGTTACTATCATAACTTCCCCTCACGCAATTTACCAAAAAAAGTATTCATCGAGCATGCCATACTTTGATACTTTTGAAACATCGAAACTATAGCCTGAGATATTTGAGAGTTGATATGCAGTAGTTATTTGAAAAGTCAATATTTACGTACTGCATCAACTTCGCCTCTGTCAAACGCCATATACAATGCTGGAAGACTTCGGAAACTTGTGTCTGAACATTTGCGATAACCTTATATCTGTATCAAGTGCCGAACGAATAATTGCTTTGCTGCTGCTAACATACTCCTGGACTCGGGGTCCAGAAAGTACTGCATCCCTGCCGCTCTTCACCAAGAGGTGCCACTGCTACTGAACCGATTTCGTTTCGGTTCCGCTCTGGAATTCATACAAACTCTGCCACCACCCACACCGCCCGCCCACACATCCCGGCATGCAGCCTCAACGCTTTCGGCTGAAAAACTCCTTGCACACTGCCAGCCACCACGGCAAGCGCCAACAGAGATGGATGAAGAAATCGAAGAAGTTCCCTTTGGGACACCAGCAATACAAAGGCGCCGAGGCGAAATCAACGGGCGGTCGAAGCGAAGGAGGGAGAGCCGAGGTGTAAACGAGGTGATCGCGCAGAGGCGGCGGCGCGTCGAAGAGAAGGTGGTGGGAGACGTCGGGGCTGCTAACGCCCGCGCCCGCACGAGCAGCGGTCCTAAACAGTTGTTTTGCGCGTCGCTTCAATGAGGAAAAACTCCAGCTGCTTCCGTGCAATAGTTCTGGCCGCCTCGCGCACATACTGACCTTTCTCTATTCTCTCTACTGTTTCTCTCTCTTTACTGCGCGCTTCTATCGATTCATATAATTCCAACGCGTGCGAGACCCGCGAAGTAAACCATTCATAAACTTCTTTTATCTTTCGGCTACGGCAAGGAAGAGAAAAGACGCGAGCGAATCGCTCCATCCGAGATTTTAGTGACTAAAACCGCTTCTAGTGTGCAGCGGGAACTCATTTGAGAAACGCTTTGTTCTTATATTTCTTCAAAACGCTATAGCGCGTCTAGTTAGATATTACAATCCTAATCTAATGTTGCCGTTTTCAGCCGTGGTACACCCACTCTAAGCCAACTCCTACCCTAAACGCCTCGTGCGATTCAGAAACAGTGTTTCTTCTCATTTCTTCCCGCGAAGAAACGATTACCGCGCAGTTGATGTCGTCGGTTGTAGCTGAACGTGTAGCAACAGCAGAGCTCACCTACCCCTTCTGATTAATTGCCGATTGTCGGATTATTCCTCTTCTGTCCCGCGGGCAGATTTACAAGTGCGATTGACATTTGCTATTTATTATCAATCGAGGCGGTTGTAATCGAAGAAATTCCACGATGCCGGTTGGTAGTGGCAGTTATCGAAGCGGCAGCGTGGGACGTTACGATGCGCCGAGCGCCAGCACATTCCGACCATCTTACAGCGGCATGAGCACGTCGGTAAGTCCTATACTTGTTCGCAAAGATTTTTATTTTAAGCTATTCAATAAGTTTTAAATATGAATCTATACTTCACTAATCAGAAATTATCAGCTCTGTACACAACGTGGGGCCAAAACAGCAGCCTCTGAGATTTGAGCACAAGTGGTCCTGTCTCGCAGTTCTGAAACTACGACAGATATGAATGAAATCTGGGACTGAATCTGCTGAGTATTGCTATCAGGGGCTATTCTTTTGTGAAACAGACCCAGAAGAACTTGCTTCAAACAGTAATCCTGTGAAAAAATCTAAAATCTTCCTTAGCAGTCACATTTAAAGAAAGATACTTCCTTTGTAACAAGAGGCACATAAGTTAAATTCGTATATATGATATACTCTTTCTTATGAAAACGTATAATATGATAATGTGTTGCAGAGAGATCGCTTATTGAATCACGTGAAACGAATGTTGTTTGTAAGTACAACATGAGCTCAATCCTTCCATTCATTCAGCCCAAAAGCGATGTTTACGATTTGGTGACGCAGACGCGCCCTCACAATAGCGCGATGCGACGCGATGCGATCATTTTAGTGGGGCTAATTAGCGCAACCGAAACGAATTAGAGCATCATGGCGTGCCATCGTGCCATTGTGCCAGTGCTGCAAACACAACTTAACTGCGATGCAGCTATTTAAATAAGCGCTGCAAATCAAAATCTCGCTGCATAATTGTAAACGCCGCTTTTGACGTATCGATCAGCCCATCTATCACCACCACCATGCATGTGTCCACAGTAGTTAACAGTATGCAAAATTGGAGCATATTAAATGCATTTTCTTTCCAGCGAGACCTGCTATCTTGACAGTTACATAGACTTAGGATAATCTGCTCTGCTAAAAAAATAAAACCCAGTGAGCAGATACATACACCAATAATTGATTTACTTAGTGCCACTTCCGTACGATGATTAATTGCTCATTTATTTGATATTTAAAACTGCATCCGTTTCCATTTTCATCCAGTTTGCTATATTCATTCTCCCCGAAGTATATGCTTGGGGTATTTTATATCTTTCCCGGAAATCAAACGCATGCCCATACCTTAGACGAGCCTTTAGCATTGATCATGTCTATCAATACCCCTATACCAGACGTTAGTTAGTCGTGCAATCCTTCCATTAAATTCGGCCCATCTGCTATGTAGTGCTGAAGCAAGATCTGGAGCTTGTTTTTCTTGCAAAAAGAGGAACGCTTTCAGACCTATCAACCGAGATACACCACCAGCAGCGCGCCGCGTGCCAGCAGCTACGATCCACTGAGCCGTAGCTATACTGCGGCATCGAGTGGCACCAGTGGTAGTACTACCAGTTTGAATCGATATGGTATGCCAGAGCGTGCCTTGCTAAAATATGTGTACATATATAGAACTAGAGGTTGAATGGGATTAGATGTCTGGTTTGCTCTTGATACAAAATATTTATCTCTGTAGTGGAGGGAAGTAGTCAAGTCAAAGTACCTTCCAAATCAAATAGAACATTTTTCAAATCAAAGGAAACAATTTCTCAAATTTGTTTCATAGAAAAGTATTCTGTTTGATTAGGAAAGCGCCCTTGTTAAAGTGGAAATGATGCATGAAAGTTTCGCGCGAGTCAAAATTCTGCAATCAGCCGTTTAAAATTGCAGATTGCTCAATGTTTCAGGTAAAACATCGCCGTATCAGCACGAATCGCCTCGAACGAGCGCTTCTCGATTTGGCAGCGCTGATCGACTACCGACAACATACAGCAGCTATATTCCAACGCCCAACTACAGAAGCGCCAGCGTCTTTGTACCAAGAAGAAGCACCAGCTATGGATCGGGTTTGTTTTTGTTGTGAATCTTATTGGAAATGAATGGAACAAAGTCAAACTTTAAATCAAATATAAAGTATAACTATACCAAATGCAGTCGAATTCTTGCTTGATCACTATTTGCAAATTTTATTTAAATTTTGGCACATAAATTTGTCGTAATAAAAACCTATTGCTGATTCATTTTTATGTATCAACTTTTGCAATTTTCAAGTTACCTTACCTTCTTCCTATTTACACAGCATTAACATAATGAGCAGACCGATCAAAAGATTAAAGTTATAAGCCATCCAATTTCAAGAGGTATTAGTCGAAAATTCATTATCGCTTCACCTGACCAACGAGGGTGTGTAGTGATCTGAGTGTTTATTTGTTAGCGTTTGCAGCAGACTGAGATCTGTGGGCGGGTTAGCGCAGTAAGCACGAGCTTCGTCTGGAGTGACGCCGATCTGCACGTATAAAATGATAAGCTCGAGCTTTTGGCATTTTAATTACTCACCAAAAGCCGACCTTTACAATCTTAATTTAATACAACTACTTTGATGAAGTTGGCCAAAATCGCAATCTCTAGCTATCGCTAAAGACCGTTGAAGCTTGCGAAAGAGCCAAAAGAGGTAGCCGCTTTCCGTCAAATGGTGTGAATCATAAAAGGAACCTGGTTCGCTTCTGTCTTTCGCTATCACCACCACCCTAAGGATAAATTGCCTTTTCAGGCCTAACGCTAACGGATCTGGCGAATTCATCAAATAAGTACAGCTTGGGCGTTTACGCTGCGGGCGGCGGAAGTGGGTCGCGAGCGTCATCGGGCAACTACACCTCCTCGTCGTATTACTCGCCTCGATCCAACCCAACCAGCTCATACTTACCCGCGACAAGCTACGTACCGAGAACTAGTCTCATGGACAGATCAACAAACAGATCATCGCGATCGCGATCAATTACGCCCATTGCGTCTGACTACAGCAATCGATCGGTCACTCCCATCGCCGACCGAGCGCTAAGATGTAAGCCAATAATTAGAGACGTTCAGGTCGATATACGACTGGGAACCTAGAAGACAAGTATTCAATTTACACCGTTAACTGGGTACTTTTCCATTTCAAGAGGGTATTTTTCAAGTTTAATCAGTATGGGAAATGCTTTTATGATTTTTAAAATATCCTCTTTGAGCTTAAAAATATCTTAGTAAAGTGGAAATGGTATAATGTAATGTTGATGAAAATTGCCGTCGGTGTTATAGGCGAAACTGAACCAACCGTTGACGACACATTCGAAATGCTTTACAAAAGATATGTACATGGAAGTCGCGACTTGCCCAGCAACAGTCCACCAATAGAGGACCATTGTTCCGATCCTGGCCCAATTAGAACAGATGGAAATGCTTCACAAGGTAAGAGAGACCTGAGGGAGGGAGAAAATGGAGCGGAAGGTCGTAACAGCCGATATAGCTTAGGATTGTTAGATTTTACTTTGTCCAGTTTTGATAGACCTGATTTAATATAGCTCTTTTGCTAAACTACTACAGTTGGGGAATTGAGATCAAATTTTCATGACTTTCTTTGCGTTATTGGTTAAAAATTGAGACTGAGAGATGCAGTTCAGAACTCAGACTCAGTTCTTCGTTCATCAGTTCAACATGTTTCTGCGATAGTAATAAGATCTCATTAATGAAAATTCAAAACCGAGTAGAAAATTGATCATTAGGAGCAGTGGATGCGATATACGTTTTTTCATTTATATCTTACGCTTTAGAGCTGACTCCTCAAGACAGCGTCAGCGACGAATACGAGCGAGAAGGAAGCGAAGGTGGCGAATCCAACGGTAGGGAAGAGACTGCCGGTATAAACGTGTTACAATTTTCAAATTCATTGAGACTTTCAATTGACTTTTTAAACGTTTACTATTGCTAACGAATGCCTTAAGCAACGTGTTCCTTTCCGATGATCTAATAGCGTGATATATCGACGTTGGAGTATGCTTATAGGTTGCAAAAACCGTAGAGGAGTATGAGTATAGCAAAATTTGCCTCGGGTGACGAGTAAGCATTAGTACGATTATTTTAAAAAGGTTGATAACTTGATTAATGAAAATTTTTGGGAATTTATACCCACAAACTTGCTGATCACGCCTTACAAAGCCTGAATTAGCCAAAATTATTCTAGAGCCAATTAAATTGTTTAGATCATCATATCACTGATTTAGGTTACGCCGACGTAAAGGTTACCGCAGCGAGTGACGACGAATATGAAGAAGAGGAAGTCGGAGACAGACGGTCCGATCGAAAATCGGAACCCCCAAATCGAAGCAAGCCCCTTCTACTGGTCACGCAGGCATCTCTACCGAGCACGCCAGTGCCTACTGGTATAACTTTTTTGCCTGCTCATAGTGCGGCTATTTCCCTCTCACGTCTATATGTACGTTCGTAAAATCCACCCAATCCGCCTCAGTTCAGATGAAAACGCTCGCTTGGTCATCGGAAAAGTCGGGCTCTTAAATTTTCAGCTGCACGCGTAGTTGAATGAAAAAGTATAGAAGCATTATTTATGTAATAAACGACAATATTAAGTTTTATTTTTTCATTCAAGTCTGGATTACAGGCGATTATTTTTTTCTTCAGTCACTGTAAAACGTAGCATATATGGTAGTTTCGAGATTGTTGATTCATAGGGTCATATTGATTTCCACAAAGCCTGAATTCATCACCTTATTTATACGATTTTTACTCTTATAGGGAACACTTTCCACGTTCACTTGGCTTCAGAATGTCTTCTCTGAATTGGAAGTTGTCCTTCTAAAAGTGGAACTGAAACAAATTCGAGCTTTGACGTAACTATCCATATTAATCAAACTGCATTTTCTTGACACAAAGACTAAGAGCTCAATAGGATAATATTATGTGATTCATGGCGTTCATACAAAGACGCGAGGGTGCACGCCACGCGATTTCTTGCTCGTCGATAGTGCAAATTAGCACCTCGTAAAATATCGCATCGCGCTACTGCATGGGCACCTTCACTCATGCACCAGACGCTCACTGATCTATCTGCAAGCCGATTCATGACGCGTCACTACTGCCTCCACTCGTGAATACAATCAACATCTTAACTATAATTCATTATCATATACTTATCGGTAAAAGTACCTTTTCTAAGGCGCTACTCCAAGCGGCTGGCAACAGTTTTGCGGCGATATTGACAGCGAGCTGAGCGAGGATGAGACTGTGAGCGCAAAAGATCGCCTCTACAGCGTTCAGATCGACCCGGACAGTGCGTCGGATATCGAATCGACGGCGTCAGATATTTTGCCGAATCGTCGGCGGAAAATATCGCCCAGCACTCGCCGAAGTGCGCCTTTAGGTAAGAGACCAAAAAGCGATGTTCGCTTCTTTTTTGACTTTAAGACTTGTGTGAGGGTCGGGAACGATTAAGGGTATTCTGAGAGGAGTAACGGTAATCGTACTGTGGTTGAGAGCCGTTATGATGGTGGAGGTTGCAAATCCCCACTGGCTCCCTTTACTTCGCGCCTTTCTGACTAGCACTATTCGCTGCCTCGACCAATGCCCTCTTATTTCATTCTCCCCTCCTACGCACTCTCTAAAATATATTCTTCTGTTGGTTTTGTTCCGCAGCTATTTCAGCAAAGGATTTTCCTATAAACAAGCAAATGCTTATTGAAATTTGACCTTAGCCGTTATAATTACTGTAGGTGACTTGTATCCAGTGAAGCGAAGCAGCAAAAGCCCGTTAAGTCGTCGACGAATGCGGGATGAATCGCCGATGTCCTGCTCAGACTATGAAAGCGATTATGAGCTGCCCTTGCTTCAACCACCGTCTCGGACCGGCGACAGTCGCGGCCGCGTTGCTCAGTCCTCCTTGGCCTTCCCCGCTCCCGTCTTCACCGTCTCTGTCAGCTATGATGGAATGGGCTGGGACAGCGCTCAGGAAGAGTCTGTCGGATCCGTCTCCGATTATGAGGATCTACTCTCATTCGATTCTGACGGCAGCGGTCAGTACTATTTGTGTTAATTGCAAATGAAGTTGGTGCCACAGCCGCTGAACGCGTCACATATGAGGGTTATCTAATTTTTTTGTGTAAATATAATATTGCATTTGTCCGCAAATACTCAAAAATATGAAAATATTGCACTTTTTCATTACAATTGAAGAAATGGCGTTAATTAAGTTTAAAGAGCGTTCAAATTGCAGCATCCGCAGGATGCGGAGACATGAAGTATTTGATTATCTGTTTAGCTCGTGACGCACTGATTAAAAGTTGGCCGGTTATGACGCAAATTAATATTATCACTTCGAGACGTGCAACATAGTATTGCATAGAACAGTTTGATGCAGCAATAGAATATCAAGCAACCTAATGCGGGCAATTTCGGATATTTTTTAATGATTTTTTGAAATAACTGGTTAAAATATTGTTTTAAGCACTCACAGTATGTTCGCAAAAATTTAACTCATCATCAAATTCATTTAAAATTATACAAAGCACCTTGTTCAGGTCAAAATGGATCTGCTACATTAAGCAAACTCTCGCTTTTTGCTATATTTTTCGTATTACCTATGATAATAATTTCTGAACTTGAGAGATGGCTTGTGCTGAGACGTGTGCTAATTTAATAAATCTCTCGAGGAATTACATTTTAATGAGATTCACTCATAAGAAGAGAGACATTTTTGCAGACGAATTTACCGCAGCACACAGCCGGATCGAGTTGCGGTCGGCGAACTCTCTTCGTCCGGAATCGTCCGCAATGGGACAGTACCATTCACCACAGGTAGGGGTTACATTTGCCTGAGCCGTAGAGTCTATTAACGCCAATCATATGTACTAGTAGTTATGGAGAGTCTATTCGCTTTCTCCAACCTTTGAAACTATTTTACCTCCATGCGGAAAAATTGGCTTATAAAAGGTGCCGCTGATAAAAACTTGCCTCCCTAACTCCAATTTCATAGCATTAATGCAAATGTGCAATGTAATTAAATTTCCACGTTTTGCATTTATATTAGTTTCATTAAATTTGCCCCTTGCTCCGTGTAATGGTGTCATATAGTCATACGGAAATGCTAAGCATATAATTTACAGTAAACTGAAGATTCGACTGAAAACAGATCCTTAATTACTTCGTGATAGCTTGTATAGATAGATCAAAGTGGATCCTATTTTTAGGCCTTTCCGAGCGACGAGGAATTTGACGGCGATCACTATCACGACACCGTTGACGTGGCATTGACTCTCGTACAGCGAGCTGCTCGATCAGCTT
>NIUQ01002117.1:0-24513 GCA_002796945.1 Plectus sambesii
GATACCGTAGTCAGGACATACCTATTCGCTGCCAGTATTGAATCAATTCTGGTCGTCGAGAGAAAACAAACAGAGCAAGAGATATGCTATAGGGCGTTGTACTCTTCCAATTCTGACTCAGCGTACAGCGGAGCTGACTATTGCTGCAAAAAAGCTGCTTCGTTTCCGTATGTTCGGTCGGTAGTACGGCAGAGGCCGATGCGATCGAATCGGTGAGTGAACGTTGGCAGAGAGAGCGAATGGTGATAGTCGTCGAGAGTGAAGAGGACGACAGAACCGGAAGAAGCTAAAGCTAACAATCCGGAAGTGAAAGATGACCGATGTGAGTTGTTTAAGGATCTATTGTCCGTGTGAACAAGTCTATTCAGCCTGATCGCCCCGCGGCCGGTCGAGTTGCCAACCTCGTCGACCGTCTAAGCAAAGACCTCAGTCATTCAACCAAGTCGAATGACGTGCCCGTTCGCAGAGGTGACTACTGACTGCTAATTGTCAGTCATCGTTGCTTATTATCGCTGTTGATATATATTAGGCAGCGGCAAGAAGAGTGGCAAGGCAGTTGTTCGCTTCTCGTACAACCCGGCGCATGAGGATGAATTGGCGCTGAATGTGGACGATGTGATCGAAGTGATCGAGGAGGTGGAGGAGGGATGGATGAGAGGAAAGGTCAACGGGAAGATGGGCGTCTTCCCCGTCAACTTTGTGGCATTCACACCCAGCGAAGGTATGGAAGCGTTGTTATATGGAAGTGTAGCAGTGAGAACTTTTAGCTCCCGAAGGACAACGAACGGGCGGTAAGGATGAAACGGAGAACACCAATCCCGCCGCCGCGCCATTGGCCAAAACGGAAGACAACGGTTTGTAACTATTTCCTTATAAGGCGACTGCGCTCACTCCGGTCGCTCCTTTTGTTGTAGAATGTATCGTCTATATTATAAAGGCGCGCTTGAATCATATCAAATTATATATTATAATTAGCTGACCACTAAGCTACCTTGTTATTCCTAGCTCATATTTATGGTACTTCCCTAGAGCCAGGTGCAAGCGCAACGCTAGAAATGATGAGTGTGGAAATAGTTGAGCGACCGGAAGAGGGAGGATTAACAGAAATACATGCAAATCCATGATGATTCTCCAAAAACTCTGGGAATTCAAAAATCGGGGCAACTTCCGGTGCTTTGTCCCCAGTATCAAAGCTTGCCCAGAATAACGAATGACGGCAGTAGTCCATAAAATGAAATAATAAGACGTCGTCAATAAAAGAATTCTCTGTAGAAGACGCGCAGACGCCGGAAGCGATGCAGCGCGAGATCTTGCCGAAAAAGGTGCGCGGTATCGGATTCGGAGATATACTCGGCAACGCCAACTCGGTACAGCTGCGCTCGACGAAGCCGACGAGCACTACCGAGAACAAGACGACCATCGAGTTTGTGGGGAGGAAGGTCAGTCAATGAGGCCCTCAGCTGTCAGTTCTCGTCTAATTCCACTTCTCCGCGCTTGCAGCTGCCGACCGCAGGCGCCCCCGCCGCCGCCGATGAGCAGGCAAAGACTGCCGACGGCAAACAGAAAGGTACACCTACTACGTCGCACTTATCCACAGACTGCGACTGAACAATGACCGCGCGATTATTTCGCCCAACGCTCTCCGACCGCAGAAAATTGCCGGCCATCGGGTCGCGCCGCGCCGGCGGCCAATTGCGCGGCGCAGTTGTAACTCATTCCTGCGCGCCCCGTGAGAGTGTGAAAGGCGTGGCTGCCGCCCGGGCGACGCTCTTTATGAAGCGTTGTATATGCGCCCACACTTTTTGACCTTCAACTAATAATCCTACTTTTCTCGCTCACCACGAAAATTTTACTTGCTGACTTGCCTGCTTTTAATGCATTGACTTTTCCTCTCGCCGCGTGAGCATTTGCTTTCCAAAGCAATGAAACGTGCGATGACGATATTTATTGCCGAATTTTGTTCACTGAGCAATGCATTTTGAGTATACAGCGTCGCTCGCGGGCCGTGTCATATAGTCCAAATTTTTCGATCAGTAACGAGAAAACAAAGTTTCGGTTTTGTAACAAGAAAGGTCAATAGTGGGAACGCCGCAGCGAACGTGCTCAGTTTAGCTTCCAATACTCGGCATGTTAAAGTGTTCCCTTCGATTACTGTTCGAAAATTTTTAAACTATTGTACGCGTTGCAGACTCTCAGCTAGCTCGAGTGCTGTTCGTCTACAATCCGGCGCACGACGACGAGTTGGATCTGCCCGAGGTGGGCGCGTTGGTATCGGTACTATCGACAAAGTGCGAGGATCCTGGCTGGTTCTTCGGGGAATTGAACGGCAAGAAAGGCGTCTTCCCGGACAATTTCGTGCAAATGCTATCGCCCGCCGACGCAGCGCGGGAACAGAAGAAGACGCAGTCACCGCCGACGGTGCCGTCCAAGCCGACGAAACCTCCCGGCAGCGTCAGTCCCGTCGGCAACCGCGCGCCTTCGCCCGAACCCACTCCGCCCGAGAAACCGTCCGCTGACTTGAAGCCCAAAGCTGCCACGCTGAAGTATCCGTTGAACGGCACCGCCTCTTCGGTCTCCAGTCTGTCCTCCACTGCCAAAGCGTCCGCCTCGACTGAAGGTGTCAAAGAAAAGAAGGATGGTGTGTATTCTTGACTGATTATTGCGGTAGTAGAGCGATGCACGCCGACTGCGTTACTATAGATTGTGACATTTAGCTTATAGTCTAAATTGTTCTATCAGTAACGAGAAAATGAAGTTTTTGATCTTGTAGTTAAAAAGGTTAATAGTATGAGCGCTGCAGCGAACGTGCTCAATTTTGCTTTCAATATGTTAGCATTTTACAGTCTTCTCTTGGGCTTTTTATTACTGATTGAAAAAAGGTGAATATAGGCGTATGCTTCTGTATTCTCCCATTGAGCCTTATCACTCTCTAGAGCGACGTACAACATATAATACCATTTTAGAGCCCCCTACGGATGCAAAGAAATCGACGTCGCTCTCAGGAGGAAGGCCAATGTTCGGCCCGTCGGCGTTCGCCGCCGCTCAATCGGCCGTGTCGCAGGGCATAAAGTTGGGCGCGCCGGCCGCGCCCAAAGCGTTCACCAAACCGAAAATGGATGGTAGGGGATCTATTTGCGCTTCGTGCGCTCATTTGTATTCGGTTGCAGAATCGGGCGATGCAACGAGCCCGACCGAGCCGGTCAGCTCCCAGAAACTCGACCACCCAACTGCGTCACGACCGCGACAGCCGCAGAAACGGCCACCCTCTCAGGTCTTCCTCTCTCATAAACAAGTACGATTTATTGATCTTTTTCTGTCGCAAACTTTCCATCCTGCTGAATCATTGTTAATTATTAAGTCTAAGCAGCTATGAGTTATTCAGTGTCGCGATGTGCTCGATATTTTTTAGCTGTAAGGAATATATCAATGATCGAGTCGAGCAAATTTCGCCGAAAATTCATAGAGCTTGATTCTAATATTTATTGTATGAGAGTCGATTATGATTGTTGACAAAAGGGATATCGTGTAACGCCTCAAGGTTTTCTCGACCGGCTACGGCGCGTGACTCACCATTTGCTTACTGATCAAAAAACGTTGAGCACATAGTGCAGCAATGGAGGGGAATTGAATAATAGGACTTGTTCCGCGGTGTGCTTATTTTTGGCGCATTTGCTGGGCGTCCAATGTGGGAGGGGGTGAGTCTGCGACAGTCAGACCCGTGAAATAGTATTGCGGAGATGACTACTAAATTTATTCAGCGATTGAGTTCCGGTGATGAGCTCGAAAAGACCGACGTCGACTCTTCACCTGCAGCACCGCATGCAAAGCCGCTAGTCACTGAAACCACTTTTCCTGGTAAGTCGTTATAAAACGTTTTTGCCAAATAAAATGTGCAATTAATATAATCATTAGCAGCGTTGTTGCCTCCACAACCAAAACACTCGCCCACTCCGCAAGCAAGCGCAAAAGCGTCGACAGGAGAGTGGGTATCGCGAGCGGAATATGACGCGTTGGCGAAGGAGTTTCAGTCGTACAAGACCGAGACGAACGCGCGCATTGCCGAGTTGGAACGGCAGGTGGCGCAGCTGCACAAATCTTGACTCAACTCCTCCGCCAATCAACAAACTCTGACACTTTAGCAAGCAATGCTGAACACACTTGTCTGATACTTTTTGATCGAAATATTCATTTCTTTTGATTGTTCGATCCTTCTGCCGCAGCTAGCGACACTGGCTTCGATTACCGTTCTTGCTTGACGTCCACGTCCATTCCAATTCATACGCGCGCCTTGTTACTCGTTCAAGCTAGCCATTAAATGCAACTCGTTGTTATTTTGTTACAGCTCTGATACGTGTGTTTGCATATAAGTTAAGGACACTTTGGCCCAACCCGTTTCAGCTTTTTCCGTTCACTTGTTCGTCTTACTCTTTCTACGATGCATCTTTACGCCACCCCTCCTCCCCTCTTTGCTTGTTCTCGCTTGTGATAGAGTTCCCGTGCTTGCAATTGGTGATACTGTACTGCTGTATAGTGTCCCAAAATATGAGACACCTTCGTCTCATACATTTTGGCGAGAACAGTGATTTTCCGATTTACTCTGCTAACTGGCCGACTTGCAATATTCACTCGTCGCTTCAACCGCTGGTTTCCAACCTTCATTCAATGCTGCGTGTTCCCTCTACAGCTTCTTTCGGTTTCATCAATCCTTCACTCATCTGCCATCCAAGACCCTCTTTCAGGCGAAATTTCCCGATAATAAACTATTGAAGCTGAATAGCACACACAACAAAACTGAGTTGCTTAACCATTTAGCAAAATCAAAGAAAAGAATTGCATTAACATATTTTTTCAGTATTGTACAACAGCCTTCAATCTCGAAGTGAACGCCTCATGCAATGAAATATGCAAAAAGTGAATGAAATCAATAAATTGGGGATGCAGTTATGCGATGGGAGTTCCATGGGTCTCGAAACGTATTAACATTTCTATTAGCCAAGCTTAACGCACGGCCTCGTTCTTATTCTCTTTTCTTAACGCACAGATTTCCTAACTTTGCTTAATAGTCTGATTTCGCGAACCGCTGAACAGAATTCGACTATATTTTGCTTAAAAGAAGGGAAGTCACGGTGCACTTTCATCGACAAAAAAATCGGTATTCAAAACGAACACAAAAAACAGTTTTATAATAGAAAAATTTAACTAATTTACAGAAACAAAGGAAAAAACTGATCTATACTTCGCATATCTGGTTCATATTTTTAAAGGACTGAAAAGATGGAATACGACAGAGTTTATTAATTGATTCTGATTACTATGAGGATAGATCTCCACAAAGTTCGGCGCCATGGCCCAACGGTACATATTTGCATGTATCCCTTAGCTGGCGTGAGTGTAGTGTCCATTGTGTGATTCTATTTCCGAAAATAAAAATTTAAGTAGATCTTTTTGAAATATCCTTCAAATTGCAATGTCGTCAATGTTTCAGTCAACATTTCACTTAAGCTGATATATAAAATACAAAAATATTGCCAACACGCACACAAATTAATGCTCATTAATATTAATCAACTGGAGACAATAAAAAGAACATGAAAACGAGATCGTAGTGAACCAATCGTGACTGTTCCTACGTCCATTCGAGTGTAAATCGTTGCATTACTGAAGTTTCCTCATCTAAAAATGCTTTTATCTTCAATTTGACACAACAATAAAGCATGACGCTTGCTTGGGGGAATAGTTGTCTCAGCATATTTACTTTTGGTCGCAAACTGATAAGACGCGCATGTAAGTGAGCGCTCCCAAACACTCGCTATAATTGCGTGACCAGCTTCACAGCGACGACGTACAGTGCCCTCTACTATTCAGCTGCAAACTTCGCAGGTGCTAACTTTTAGGGCTGTAACGGGGATAGGGAATTATTTGCTCAGTTGAATTATTCTGGTTTAAGTTATTCCAGAGACAAATTGTAACATTTACTTTTTAGACGCGAAACTGAGTGTTCTTTGCGCGCTTTGCAATATCTTTGTTCGTTGCGCATGGATTTACTCGCGGAAAAACCAATAAAACTCTAGTATTTTGGGCTACAAAACAAAGAGAAGATCATCGAAAACCGACACTCCTGAAGCTAGCAACGCTAAATTCAGAGGCGGAGAAAAAAAGCGCCAGGACTTCTCGGACACCCTAATGACTGCCGCTTAAAATTGTACTAGTCGGTTTGGAATTGAACATTCGCGACATCTACTAGCAAGCCAATCTCAACAATTATGGACTCTGACAGGGAATCGTATCATCAAACGCGGTCGTCGAGTACGTTTGAATTATTTCCAGTGCGCTGTTTCAATTCGAAATCAGCTGTAGCTAAATGGATTTATTCGCATAACTCTATACAGAAGGGCAACTAGATGTTCTACTCGAATTTGGGTTCAGATTATTATCTTAATTGCCAGATTTATTCCAACTTGATCCGCAGTCAATTATACACAAGGCGATCAAATTTTATCAGGGTTGCTCTGTAATCCGACATGTTCTATATTCAGTTCACTTAAGGTGATTTCGAAAATCTACCGCACTATATTACATATTAGTTTATATGTTTACGACCTTGTATATATTAGTTTATATGTTTACGACCTTGTATATATTAGTTTATATGTTTACGACCTTGTATATATTAGTTTATATGTTTACGACCTGTAGTACGCGCCGGCCTTGGAAATGCTGACATTTACATCTCATATGCTTTGTGAATTTCAGACGGCGACGGTTCTGATAGCGCGGCGCAGTTCCAGAGATTGACTGGACAAATTCGCACGAATATCCAGACAATTAATCAATATGGTATGTGAATTTGGACAACAAACGGTTGTTGAATGTGGTTTCTTTTTCAGTGCAGCAGATGCAGCAGATGGTGGGGCAGTCAGGAACGCCGAAGGACAGCGAGGAACTGCGTCATCGGTTATACGATACGGAGCATACAACGCGCGAAGTGTCGCAAAAGACCAGTCAAATGCTCAAGGATCTCAAGGATCTGCCAAACGAACAGGTATGATAGAGAATTGTCTTGTGTCTCACACAAAGGGGCGTCGAAATTGGAAGGGATTAAAGGATCGAGAGCAAATGCGAAATCGATGAGACCGTGTTTATACTTCCAACATGAGATGTGTTATTCCCAGGGCTCCGAATGAAAATTTATGAAAAAAAGGACATTTTGAAAAAAAGAGAAAAAAGAAAGATTTTGACATAGAAAAAAAGACATTTTTAAAAAAGAAAGATTTCGAGACAGAAAAAAAGGACATTTGCCAAAAGACCCAAATATCTTTTTTAAACAGGGTTCGGAATGAAAAAATTTGAAAAAAGAAAGATTTTGCCATAGAAAAAAAAGAAAATTTTCAAAAGGCCCAAATATCTATTTAAAATTTCAAAACAGATATTTGGGTATTCCGAAAATGTCCTTTTTTTCTGTGTCAAAATTTTGGCCTGTTTTATCGAAAAAAGGACAAAATAGGGCATTCGTTGGAAAAAATGACATTTCTTTTAAAAAAGGACATTCAAAATTAAAAAGATTTAGGGTCCCGAAAAAAGGACAAATCTTTTTAAAAAGGACAATTCGGAGCCCTGGTTATTCGTCATTTTAAACATGATGTTAGCTTCTTACGTTGACGACAAACGAAGAGTATAGGATTATAAGAACTGCTTCAGTTTTATAAATATAGATATCTTATATTCTAAACAGGAAATGATATGCTTTACAAGCCGAATAACAAGTGTTTCTTTCGAAATACAGCGCTTTTCTCTTTTCCAGTATAAAATTGCATCTTCGCATTAGATTCATTGCATTTATGCCCTGTTTACATGTGCGGCATCGCTTTTTGAAGTCTGCTCGAATGACGACGAATGTTTCAGAGACAGTGGAAGCTGCAACGAGAGCGGTTGACAAACGAGTTGATGGCGGTGCTGAAAAACTTTCAGTCGGCGCAGCAGCAAACGGTGGAAAAGGAGAAGGCGAGTATCAAGCGCGTGCGCGCCGCCATCTCAGCGTACGACGCCGATCAGCAGCCCCCTTATGACGAGCCCTTCAGAGGGTAATATTCTCTTTTTTATCTTATGTTCATTCCCTTTAAATTACTCTTCGCGTTAATTTTATTGTCTATTGAGTCGAAATACTAAGGCGAGTCAAAAAATGCGATGAATTTGTGAAGTAATATTGTAGTGCGGTTGGTTTTTGGGGGACGACTATTGGCGGGTTTAGGATTTTGAAAAGGATGACGTAGGGCTTACCAGAATTTCCGAGTTTGATACACCCTCATATTCAATTCTTTAGAACAGAAGATGCAATAAAACAAGTGCGCAGTGGGCAGATGAAAAGGGAGAGAAGAGGATTTTGAAAGTGAAATCAGAAGATACTGTTCAGGGCCGATTGGTGTAGTGGTCTAAATCTTCATTCGCTCATCAGTCTCTAGGACGCGGGTTCGATTCCCTCTGAGGGCGGCCCCTCACCCAACCTAGGTGCTCATCCCTCCGTGGGTCGGGGAATTGGTAGCAGCTTTGCTGCGAATACCGGCGACAGGCCCTCGCCACAGGCCGGCCGATGCTCTACCAGTCGCATCAACCATGGCCCAATGTCGCATCGCGACAACGGGCCAGAGGAACGGACCCCGCCACCCTGCGGGAGAACCGCTAAGCGGACACTGCGAATAGCGGTACAAACGCTGAAGAAAAAAAATCAGAAGATAATGTTCACAGTGAACAGATTTTTTTAGTGAGATAAGCGTGGAAAATAAGGAAAATATATTTCACAATTGTTGCAGACAGCAGCAGCAACAGCTGCAAGTGGTGCAGAACGACCCCGACTCCGACCCCGACCCAGATGGGATCAAAAAGCGCCAGCAGGCGCTTAGTCAGCTGGAATCTGACATTTCCGATGTCAATCAGATATTCAAGATTTTGGCCTTAATGGTCCACGAACAGGGCGAAATCGTTGGTTCGTTCCCTCCGCCTCTCCTCCCTCTTCTCTTTTGATCACTCCTGTTGCAGACAACATTGAGGCCAGCGTCGATCACACCGTCGTTCATGTCGAACAAGGCGCTAGTAACGTCCAGCGTGCCGCTAATTAGCAAGTTAGTTCCTTTGTTGTCCTGTTGTCGCGGTTCGTGCTCCATACCGCATAGGCCATGCACTTTTGTGAGCAGATTTTTAAAAGGTTCCAGAAATGCCTAGAATTTTTCACACTAACTAGCTCACGTGATCATAACTCCCAGAGATTTTTAGAAGATACTAATATTTAAGCCTAGCTGATTAGTGAGAAAGGAGCGTTCCGTCTTCGTTACAACTATATCTCACCACATCTGTCTCATTGTTTGTCCGCCGGACAGTAGTTATTAGCTGTTGTTGTTTATCTTCAATGATCCTCAATCGATTAGGTTATCGAACCGAACCATGGCGTTTGTTCACCGTTTGGTACTAGACGCTTATTCCTTCGTTTCAGGCCGCCTCTCGATGAAAGAAGGTCTGTCTGCTCGTCTTCTTTGTTATGGCCATACTCATCCTGATTTTTTTCATCTGACTGTGGACTAAGTAGACATGTGCTATTCGATGCGAGTATTTGAATTGATAGGGCCCCTTGCGGGGTGCACTGAAATGCGGCACAGCGTCATTTTACGATAGTGATAAACTTCTGATGGTAACACGGAACCTTTTCGTATGCTATATACAGGGTGGCTCAAAAAAACCATTGCTGCTTGCCATTTCGTTCAAAATTAACGGATTCTCTTGGGCTTGAGCTCAGTCGATTTCCCTTGGCCTAAAGATTATTAGGGTGGAGTTCCGTTTGAATTTTTTAAGGAGACGGCTACAGTAACCCAAAAACACAGATACACACCACCTTTCTTAGGTCGACTATGACCCCATGTCACTCAATTGTCATTCATCCTGACGACTTCAAACTTGGCAAGGCACTTCTGACAAAATTTGCAAATCTTTTGCAACATTGAATTTGAATTTTTAAATTTTTAAACCATTAAATTTTCAAAGATAACATTAAAATGAGCCGTTTCGAGCATTTTTACAGCCATTTCATCTCAAGCATGTCATGAGGAGCAAAATGAGCTATAACTCGATGTTTTTCGCCAATATCGAATTTTCGCCCTATGACTTCTTTACGATTTTATTCGCCTTTCAATATATTACATATGGGGCGCCCAATGTTTCAACCAATCCTATTTCGACACTCTTCATGCTTCGGCCCGCCACTTCTGCGTTCTAGGCTGCTTTATGATGGAGGCTTCGATGGTGCACACATTGTTGACGATGGTGAAATCCTATGAGCCAGTGACGTAGTTGATCTCGATCTTTGTCCTACAGTCATTTGAGCGCCCCGTCGGTTTTTGAACTGATCGTTTCTGCGCAATGAATCCAATGAGCTTGTTCCACGCCGCCAGCGAAGGCTCGTCAATGCGATGATATCGGCTTTGATGTTGTAAAGCGCGTGTGTTGTAGCTCGAAGAGACGGTCGACAGTAGCGAGACCTTGAACCTTCAGTGTCGTCATGAAGACTGGGTTGAGGGGAGGGGTGCGACTACGAAACCTAGCTGTCGCATTGGCTTCTGCGTTTCGGAGCTTCACCCACTTTGCTAACTTGCAGTGGCGGAGAAAAATTCTCCACCGACCGCTTGCCAAATGCAAAAATGAGAGAAGTCCATGACTTCTTAGGAGGTCGAAAAATGAAGGTCCATGAAATAACAAAATATTTTGGGAATACAAACTTGACAAATCCTAGTACCAGAAAGTGAAATGATTTTTTCGACAATTGCTTTTATTGCCGAGATCTATGGTGTCAAACTTACGCAATTCTCTCGAATGAAAAGCTTTTTTTCGAATATCTCAGGATAGGGGAGTGCCCCTGAGCAACTCAATGTTGCAAAAGATTCGCAAAATTGGTCGGAAGAACCTTGCCAACTTTAACGTTACCAGGATGAATGGCAACTGAGTAACAAGGGGCCAAAGTCGACCTAAAAAAAGGTGCTTTGCGGTCGTGTTTTTGAGTTATGTAGCCGTCCCCTTAAAAAAATTCAAACGAAACCGCGTTATTTTGAAGTTTTTGGCCAAGCCAAGTCCTATCGAATGAGATCAAATGCAGGAATATACGTTCACTCTGCGTAAAATGACAAGCAAAGATTTTTTTGAGCCACCCTGTACTTTTTCTGGGCGCTATTGTAAACAAAATGGTTGATTGATCTATTAAACCCACAGAGTATAGATAAAGAGTATGGCTTGGTGCTAGATCCCAAGCTGAACTTAGAGCTATATAGCAGAGAGAAAATATAGAATGCATTGTTAGCTAATATAGGGGAATGATAAAATGAACCTTCTGCGTTTACAATATAACTGTCCTTGTTTTTGAATGAACATCTTAAAAATTGTTTGCTGTCTGTCAAATGTTAGAAATATGGAATTTAGTAAGTAATTATGGTCAGCCATTGTTATTTACTAATGTTACGCAATATTTGTAAAATCATAAATGTATTCTGCGGAATAAATTCAGCAATGTTTATTTCACAATACTGAGGCAGGAAGTCTCTCAGCATGCACAAGGAGGAGAGTCAACTATTGCGGCGTCATGAAAAAGCCTGATGGCGGCGAGACCGAAAAGAGGGGACAGAAATGATCCGACATGCTCACAAAAGCCAAAAAATCTATCTCGAACTCTTCGCACTTAGCGGAATTTCTTGCGACTGTGTTGAAGATTTGGATTGAAAATTTTGCAAGAAGAGATAACGATCAGCTGACGAGTTAGCGTGTCCTTAACAACGCAGTGAGCGTGACAGGTACAGTTGCTCTCGTCATTTTCCGTCGAATGGTATATAAAAATATTAATTTCAGTAGTGTTCTGCCAAATTTTCATGTACCCCTATTTTTGGTAAATTTGGCATCGACCACCTTTGGGCTCAAACTGCGACATCTGAGTGCACGAGTTTGATATTTTTTATGATACTGTTGGATAGCCCAGAGTTAGGGCTATAGCCCTAGGGTAACTTTACCCATGTTTTGTGAACAAGTTGTGACCGAAAACTCAAAATACCAAATAGTTCGAAAATTAGAATTTTATTCGTAGCATAACTCTTCAGCTTTTCCAGTTTTAAATTTGAGCACATATTCGGATTTCTCTCATCATTTCTAATCGATTGATATTTAACAATTCCGATTTTGACTAATTCTGCATTACCGATACATAATTTTAAGCTTCCCGCCGTATTCGAAGCGAAAACTTTTGTAAAAAAACCGACATTATTTTGATAAGTTATATCTTAAAACATCCATGTATACAAAACTTCAGCGAAATCCGAGAATTTTTTGCCAGCTGTGCCAAGGCTTTGAACAAAAAAGTCGATGCTTAAAAAATCTGCACACTGGTTAAGGTCGAAGTTTGAGCCAAATCCTTCAACTGGTTGCAAAGCTATTAGCTTAATATGCAATAGAATTTAGCATAGCTATTTTTACACTACAGTATCACTAGATGAAGTACCCTTAATAGAAATTTTTTCGAAAGTTCCGTCATTTGATACTCCAGACCTCGGATTACAATCGACTAATAGCAGTCCCAGCTTGATTTCACCTACATGAAAAAATACCGCCAGATCTCGTTTTTATTGAGCCTCCCTGTACTTTATCATATGCAATAATGCAGACTTTCAACAAGTTCGCGCACTGCATTAAAGCGATTTCGCAAGAAATGGGCGGGAGTATCACTGAGTGCTTTGATAAGAATTGAAGCGTCTCGAGCACACCATGCTATGTAATACACCATATACACGCGTACTTCTGCTGTTCTCTGTCCCCCTACTCTGCGACTGGAAAGCTTAGCGCTATCGTTGATATCAGCTCAGTTATAAGGCGCTTTGTTTCCTTGAGTTTGTGATTGACTTATTCCTATCAACCACTGTACTATACGCGGTTAATAAATGCTATTCTATAGATAATCCGTGGGTGTTTGTTTATTAAATCGATGTCAACGGTACTTTATGCGTATACTCCTGATTAAGACTCTTCAACAACACGCTTAGTTAATGAGATATTTTATTTTTGATTCGCCAATTCCATTTAAAGTCAGAATTTTGTTCTGATTTGTACGTTGGTTAGCGGTGTTCTTTTGATTCAGCTGATCTTTTCGCACTTCAAAATTAGCTCGTATCGTAGCGTATAACTTCGAATGAGCATAGCCAGCATTTTTCCTAGGCCTCTCGCTGAGTATCAGCGAAGCGTTGGAATGCTAATTAAGGTGTAAACTCAATAAGTATGACTCAGGTGGTTGCACAAATACGTTAGCGCATCTATATTATTTTACAGTCGACGAAGATGTTCAGAATATTAATTTTCACATTGGCGCTGACGGCGCTACTGATCGGAACTTGGGCGGAAGCAGAGCCTGAAAAGGAAAAGGAAAAGAGAGACGAGCGTGAAGAGAAATATGGCACTATCATAGGCATCGATCTTGGTACCACTTACAGCTGGTGTGTCGCCTTTTTTTATCGTTTTTAATTATTCGAATGGATTTTGTGCGCTGTGAGGCACTATCGCCAGTGTTAACTCAGATGCTGCCCCATAGATATATGTTTTCTATTGCGGTGACGGGATTGTTGGACGGTGGCAGCATTTTCACCCATAGCCTTGTACTGCAGTTTGAGGCATCCTCATCGCACCCAATCTGTCATTTAATATGCAAGCTGACATTTGTATTACACACTAGTCATTGTATTTGGGTTGATTACGTCATCAATAGCCCTTTAGGCGAATGACCACATCGCTTATTCATTTTTGCCGTTATCGTTTTGACACAGATTTTCATTTCTCAATTCGTCACTTTATGTAACTGTTCTTAATTTGTGCATTTTTTAGCGTCGGCGTGTTCAAGAATGGCCGTGTGGAGATCATTGCCAACGACCAGGGTAACCGCATCACGCCGTCCTACGTTGCGTTCTCTGGTGATACCGGAGAGCGATTGATCGGTTAGTTGTATCTCATTGTCTTTAACGAGCGACGGTCGTAATATTACAAGTGGTCATAGAGATATCATTTGGGCGTGTTTAACACAGCGACTTATCTAGTCACTAATACCACTACTGATAAAAATTAAAAAAATTAATCAAAGGTGTCTTGTATTGACGGAGTGATCTGTGTTCGGAAAGATCGATAGGATTATGCAGTGGTATATTTAATTGGCGGAGTGATATTTGAAAAGACCGAGCCTTTTGATTTGTTGAATTGTAAACCATTTTCAATTTTCGTCATTAATTGATGAAAATGGATGAAATTACTGCAGGCGATGCCGCGATGAATCAGCTGACGACCAACCCCGAGAACACCGTCTTTGACGCCAAGCGTCTGATCGGTCGCAAATTCTCTGGCCGCACCGTCCAGGCTGACATGAAGCTGTGGCCTTTCAAAGTTATTGATAAGAGAAACAGGCCCTATGTCCAGGTCAAGGTCGGAAATGAGGACAAGGAGTTCTCTCCCGAAGAAATCTCCGCCATGGTTCTCGGCAAGATGAAGGTATGCGAGCTATATTATTTGGATTATATTCGGCGATGCTCCTAATTTTCAACTTCTGAATCGTCCGTTTTGCCTCCTTCACCCAAAAGCGATCCTATTCTTAAAAATTATCTTTGACTCATTTTATATAATGTCTTCTCGATATGCCTTTGGTGAACGAACTACCACATTGAAATTATATGAAGTGACAATAAATCACTTTCAAAGAATTTCAAATAGCTTTGGGTATTATATAATATGGTTCTGTTTCGTGCGCGGTTGTTGAGCGGTTGTGTTCCGCTTATCTCCTTGCCACGACGGGATTTCCCCTCAACACGTCTTTGCCGGCGCGAGGGGTACCTGCTTCAACTCCACATGTGACACTACTTCTATGTGGGCACATATAACATCCGAATTTCCGAGAAATCGCCTAACCGTCGAGACTAAGCGAATTCGAAGCCCAAGCTGGCCAATACGACAACATCAGTGATGTTTATGAAACGCGCAAGTTTGACCGCAACTACANACCGGCAACGACGGCACCGGCAACGACGGCACCACCGGCAACGACGACTTTCACCAAACTACACATGTCCGCGTAAACGGCTAAGAAGACGATGGCGCAGTGAATCGCGAACGTATGGAGGCGGACTTCGAAAGCTAGATTCAAACGGCTGCTCAGATAGTTGTGGTGATCGCATGTGGAGAACTACATTCGGAAGAATTGATTTAGTTATGCAAAATAAAATTATATAATATTTGGTAATTGATATAAAGTTTCTTTGATTGCAGGATATTGCTGAAGCTTACCTGGGCAATTCGGTGACCCACGCAGTCGTTACCGTGCCAGCCTACTTCAACGACGCCCAGCGCCAGGCCACCAAGGACGCAGGCATCATCGCCGGTCTCAACATCGTCCGTATCATCAACGAGCCCACCGCCGCCGCCATCGCCTACGGTCTTGACAAGAAAGACGGTTCGTTCATATGGTTCAGTTGCGGGGGATTGTCCGTAGTTCTGTAGGATGGTTGACGAAATGAAGCTTATTCTATTTCGAAGTTTGGTCCAACTGAATGACCCGAAAATGTGATCCCTTTCTATATGATCTTAATTGCAGTCGAACGCAACATTCTTGTCTTCAGTCTCGGCGGTGGCTCCTGCGATGTATCGATGCTCAATATCGATGACGGCATCTTCGATGTGATGGCTACGAACGGTGAGAGTCCCTACCTTTCATTTTTCAGTTGTCGCAATTTTTATGGATTGAAATTTTGAACGAAATTACTCATTAGCGATATTCTTTTCTAGCGAATGGGAAAATAGGGAAACTGAAAAAATCATAATTTATGATGATTTGTAGAATATTGGGAGCCATTTTAGTTCTTTTTTAGCGTAAAAACTGTCCTTAACGACTAAGTAATCTGCGATCATTATTCAGGCAACACCCATTTGGGCGGTGAAGACTTCGATCAGCGCGTGATGGAATATTTCATCGAGGTTTACAAGAATAAGACTGGCAGGGATATCCACATGAACAACCGCGCCGTCCAGAAGCTGCGTCGTGAGGTGGAGAAGGCCAAGCTTGCGCTTTCCTCGCAGCATCAGGTCCGTCTCGAGATCGAATCTTTTTTCAATGGCGAAGACTTCTCCGAAACTCTCACTCGCGCCAAGTTTGAGGAACTCAACATGGTACTGCCTTTCGTTTTAGTTTTTTGTTTTGGATATGATATTTTCCTTTATTATTCTGTTTCAAATATACGATCAGTTTGGAGAAGAGACTGACGAAATATTTAATACAAAACTGCGAAAGAGACAAATTTGGAGGCAGCTCGATGACAGACAGCTAGTAATATAAGATTTCTTGTTACTGATCGCGAATAGTTGGCTGTAGAAGATATCTAGTAGTCTGCAGTAGTTAAAAAAAATTAATAACTGTCTCATTCAAATCTGCTCTCTTCAGGATCTCTTCCGCTCCACCATGAAGCCCGTCCAAAAGGTGTTGGAAGACTCCGACCTGAGGAAGGATGAAGTTCAAGAAATCGTGCTCGTCGGCGGCTCTACTCGCATCCCCAAGGTGCAGCAGCTCATCACGGAGTTCTTCAACGGCAAGAAGCCGTCGCGCGGTATCAACCCCGATGAGGCCGTCGCCTTCGGCGCCGCCGTCCAGGCCGGCGTCATCGCCGGCGTCATCGCCGGCGAAGATGGTAAGGCGTTAAATAATGGCAGTTTGATGGTGGAAATGCAAACATAGGCGTATTAAGAATATTTGGCGTAGTCTTATATAAGATGTTAGGCTTAGTCAAAGATTTTCTTTCGCTCTTATATGAACGTTTCCCCCAATATTTCATCCATTCTTGTGTCTCCGCTTGCTCACATTTTCATCTCTTCTCTTTCAGACACTGGTAACTTGGTGCTCTTGGATGTCAACCCCCTGACCTTGGGTATCGAAGCCGCCGGTGGCGTCATGGCCAAGCTCATCTCCCGCAACACCAATATTCCCACCAAGAAGTCTCAGATCTTCTCCACCGCCGCCGACAACCAGTACAGTGTCACCATTAAGGTAGGATCAATTCCCTAACTGAAAAATCTTAGATTCAACGGATTATATTTGGGAGAAAGGTAATTGATGAAAAAGCCAATTTGCAGTATTATTTTTGAGAATAGTGGTACACCAAGATCTTAAAACTGCATCTTGCAGCGATTATATCATTTGGATTGCAGGTGTTCGAGGGTGAGCGCCACAAGACCAAGAACAACCACATGCTCGGCAAATTCGACTTGACCGGCATTCCGCCAGCTCCCCGAGGCGTTCCCCAAATCGAAGTGACCTTCGAGATTGACGCCAACGGTACGCTTGTTTCTATTCGCGTTTTTATAGTATGCACTGTTTCCTATTCGTATATTTCTAATAAATTTGTATTGAGCGCACTTATTCTAACTTGAGGACTCATTTGATGCGCTTCCAGGTATCCTCTTCGTCACCGCCGAAGACAAGGGCTACGGCAGTAAGAAACAGATCACCATCACCAACAAACATAACCGATTGTCGCCCGAAGACATCGATCGTATGATCACTGACGCCGAGGAGTTCGCCTATGAGGACAAGAAGGTTTGTGAGACTTTTATTTGCACTCTATCTGGGCCGCTCTGGTTTTAGTCTTACTGATATTACAAAATCATTCAACAAGTCTCTATCTGATTGGTGGCTAAAGGCTTTACGCATACCAAAAAGGCTCTCACATCAAAAAACATGCATACAAATGTAGTTCATTTTATTCACTTCCCCGCCTCGAATATTTGATTTACTATCGACAGAGGAATAGTTCGTAGTTTATTTCAGATCAAGGAGCAGGTGGAGGCGCGCAACGAGCTAGAGTCGTACGCGTACTCGCTGAAGAACCGGATCGGCGACAAGGAGGAGCTTGGAGACAAACTGAGCGAAGACGACAAGAAGACCATCGAGTGGGCCGTCGAAGACGCCATCAGCTGGCTTGAATTCCACAAGGAGGCCTCGGTCGAGGACCTCCAGCAGCAGAAGAAGGAGCTCGAAGGCATCGTCCAGCCCATGGTCAGCAAATTGTACCAGGGCGCCGGCGGCGAAGAGGAGGAGGGACACGGCGGCGATGATAAAGACGAGCTCTAAGTCACCCACCTCTCTCTTTCCTTGCCCTGCTCAGTAGACACCGATATAAATTATCTCGTCTTTTTCGCCTCGTTTTCGCTTCAAATTTTTATCTCCTATGCTCCCGCCGAGTTGTTGCTGATGTTGTTTTGACACACATTTTTTTCTTGTGCGCGCTCGTTTTTCTTCCTTTTTTGCGTTGTCGGACCTTTTTATATTAGTAATGAGTGTCGTGCGCGTTAAAAATGAAGTTTATTATTTTGCTGCGATTTGATAAAGACAAGTCGTTTCGCATATATCACTGTTGCTGTTGTGTTTTGGTCTTGGATACGGTAGTGTAATTTACAGGGTTGCCCAAAAAAAGGATAACATTTTTTATATCGTGCATATCTCGGCAACGACCGCACCAAATATTGCCTAATTTTAACTGGAGATACTTCAGATAGCTGTCTGACTAAGGGAAAAAGCATATCGGAAAATATTTAGCCACAACACTTTATTGCGCGGAGCTACTGAGGACAGGCGCGCTTAGGCGTTGTCACCTAACAAACTGTCAGTATTTTATCAGAATCATAACATTTTAAGATATTTTAACAATACGGAATCACAAGGAAGTGCTTATGAAACTGTAATCAGATCATTAGTGCAAGTGGAGCCTCAGTTTGTCCTTCCTATACGTCAATAACGACCCAGTCTCGCACGGTCGCTACAATCTTACTGGCACTCCAGCAGTAATTCCGCCAGTAATTTACAATGGCAGATTCATTTTCTGCCGAATAAGTCACCATTTTCCATGTAACTGTCCAGAATAAACAGCCTTTCGAGAAAAAAAGTCACAAAAAATTGGAAAATTTCTGCAGTAAAGTTGAAATTGTTAACGATATAAGCAGGGTGCTTCAGGATTAGCTACTAACCATTTACGTCACAGAGCATGGTGGCAGCTGGGAATTTTCCACTAGTCAGATAGCTATCTGAAGTATCTCCCGTTAAAATTTGGCGGTATTTGGTGCAGCGGTTGCCGAGATATGCACGAAATAAAAAATGTTAGCCTTTTTTGCAATCCTGTATGATTGTGCAACGTGTGCCGCGCGTTCTAATTCGTTCGGCGGCGACCCTCGAGCTGTGATGTATAGCGTATTTGCATGGCGATTTTGTCATTTTTAGGCAGGTTTCGATTGACCCGCGCCATTCATATACAATATGTTCCACATAGTAGTCCTGATTTTTTGAGATGCGCAGTTTTTTAATGAAATTTAACGAAATTTGGGAACATTGTAGTTATTCAGTATACATTTTTAGTGGCCAAAATTTCATTACCGTATTTCTTCCAATAGACGCCCCCCTACAATAGACGCTCCCCCCCCCCCCCCAAGTAATCGTCCCTCTCTAGGGTATTTAAATTAATAAACGCCTATGCAGTGTAGAACAATACTGAATTTCCATTCAAATTCGACTACTGATATCGTACAATCCCTTTATTTATGAATTATATTCTATCCCGAAGTAGCAATTGGAAGAAAAACATGCCTTCTCAGTTTCGTCAGTTGTATTACGAAATGATCGAAACGTCTCGTGATATATTTATAGAATGCGCCAGCCCAAAGTTAATACTTCCGATGCATTCTCGCGTGGTCCGCGGTTGTGACTCAGCTCCTTATCAGGAGCCTTTGTCTCATTCGCAAACTTGCCTTGTCATTCCTTCGCGAAGAGCTCGGTGTGAACAGTTCCGTGGTTATCCTTTCTCCAATCGACAAAAATGCTCAGAAAATTAATTTTCGCATTGGCGCTGACTGCGCTACTCGTCGGATCTTGGGCGGAAGAAGAGGCCGACAGGGAAAAAGAAAAGAAAGATGAGCCTATAGGGATAAACGCCACTATCATCGGCATCGATCTTGGCACCACTTACAGCTGGTGTGTCGCTTTTTATCGTTTTTAATCGTTCGAACGGGTTTTGTGCGCTGTGGGGTTCTATCGCCAATGCTAATTCAGATACTTCCTTATAGATATATGTTTTTTTATTGAGGTGGCGGGAATGTTGGATGGTGGCAGCATTTTCGCGCATAGCCCTGTGCTGCAGTATGAGTCATCCCTATCGCACTCAATTGGTCATACGAACTGCAAGCTGACATTTGCATTACACATTAGTCATTTGGCCGGTTTCACATCGCATACTTTAGCTAAAGTAGGACTTAATGCAATGATAAAGGATAGGACTTAAGTCCGACTTTAGCTAAAGTACGCGATGTGAAACCTATCTATTGTATTTGGGGTTGATTACGTCATCAATAGCCCTTTAGGCGAATGACCTCATCTCTTTTTCATCGTAGTCGTTATCGTTTCGATATTGATATTGATTTCTCAATTCGTCATTTTATATAGTTCTTAATTTCTGCGTTTTTTAGCGTCGGCGTGTTCAAGAATGGCCGTGTGGAGATCATTGCCAACGACCAGGGCATGAACATCACGCCGTCCTACGTTGCGTTCTCTGGCGATACCGGAGAGCGATTGATCGGTTAGTCGCATCTCATTGTCTTTAACGAGCGTTGATCGCAATACACTACAAGTGGGCATAGAGATATTCTTTGGGCGTGTTTAATGCGGCGACTATATCTAGTCATCGATACCACTGCTGATAAAAATTTAAAGTATTAATCAAAGGTGTCTTGTATTGATGGAGTGATTTGTGATCGGAAAGATCGATAGGATTATGCAGTGGTGCATTTTATTGCCGGAGTGATATATGAAAAGACCGAGCCTCTTGATTTGTTGAACTGAAAACTATTATCAATTGTCGTCATTAACTGATGAAATTGAATTGAATAATTGCAGGCGATGCCGCGAAGAATCAGCTGACGATGAACCCTGAGAACACCGTCTTTGACGCCAAGCGTCTGATCGGTCGCAACTTCTCTGACGACACCGTCCAGGATGACATCAAGCTGTGGCCATTCAAGGTTGTTGATAGGGACAACAAGCCCTATGTCCAGGTCAAGGTCGGAAATAAGGACAAGGAGTTCTCTCCCGAAGAAATCTCTGCTATGGTTCTCGGCAAGATGAAGGTATGAGAGCGATATGAATTGGGTTTGAATCGGCGATGCTCCTAGTTTTCCACTTCTGAATCGTCCGCTTTGCCTCCTTCACCCAAAAGCGATCATATTCTTTAAAATTATCGTTGGCTCATTTTAAATAACGTCTTTTCAACATGATTTAATCGTGAACGAGCTTAAATTTGCTCTTGAGCATATCATCAAGTAATAAATACCCTTTGTTACTAACTCTAGTGAGCGACAGTGAATAAATCAATTAGACGGTTGCAAATATCTTTGTTCTTCAGTAATATTCAGCGACTGATACAAATTCTGTGTGATTGCAGGAGATTGCTGAAGCTTACCTGGGCGAGTCCGTGTCTCACGCAGTCGTCACCGTGCCCGCCTACTTCAATGACGTCCAGCGCCAGGCCACCAGGAACGCAGGCATCATCGCCGGTCTTAACGTCGTCCGTATCATCAACGAGCCCACCGCCGCCGCCATCGCCTATGGTCTCGACAAGAAAGACGGTTCGTTCTTCTGGTTCAGTTGCGGGGGATTGTCTGTAGTTCTGTAGGATGGTTGACGAAATGAAGCTTATTCTATTTCGAAGTTTGGTCTAACTGAATGACCCGAAAATGTGATCCCTTTCTAAATGATCTTAATTGCAGGCGTACGCAACGTTCTAGTTTATAGTCTCGGCGGGGGCTCCTGCGATGTGTCGATGCTCACTATTGACAACGGCGTCTTCGAAGTGTTGGCCACGAACGGTGATAGTCGTTACCTTTCATTTTTCAGTTGTAGCAATTGTTAAGGATTAAAATTTTTTAACGAAATTACTCATTAATACAATTCTTTTCTAGCGAATGGGAAAATAGGGACATTGTAAAAATCATAATTTATGATGATTTGTAGAATATTGGGAGCCATTTTAGTTCTTTTTTAGCGTAAAAACTGTCCTTAACGACTAAGTAATCTGCGATCATTATTCAGGCAACACCCATTTGGGCGGTGAAGACTTCGATCAGCGTGTGATGGAATATTTCATAAAGGTTTACAAGAAGAAGACTGGCAGGGATATCCGCAAGATTAACCGCAAGAACAACCGCGCCGTTCAGAAGCTGCGTCGCGAGGTGGAGAAGGCCAAGCGAGCGCTCTCCTCGCAGCACCAGGTCCGCCTCGAGGTCGAATCCATGTTCGATGGCGAAGACTTCTTCGAAACTCTCACTCGCGCCAAGTTCGAGGAGCTCAACATGGTATTGCAGTTTGTTTCGGCTTTTATGTAGCGTATTTTTTGGATACGATGTCTTCGTTTTTTAATTCCGTCTCGTTGTCATGACGATCAGTTTGAAAAAGAAATTGGCGAAATTTTGTAAGGGATTGCGAGAGAGATGAATTTGGAGGCAAATTTATGACAGCCAGTTAATATTACAGGGTGGGTTAATTAATTTTACACTTTTGAATTTGAGTAACTTTGCATAGACTGAACAACATATATACACTTTTATCTCTAACAATCCCCGCGTTAAGAGAACTTTTTGCTATAAAAATTAATGATCTTAAATCAAGGAATACCCTATTATTTTTAATTATCAGCGCCAGTGATTTAGGCTATTACTATTTCTTCCCTTCCATTCGCTTGTGGTGTAGTGGTAGAATTGACGAATCGCACTCCCAAGTTCGACTCCCCCAATGAAACTCCTGAGGTCACCCTTTCACAGCTCTTATTGAAGCACTTTATTCAATTTATTTTTCATTACTTTCAATTGAATTAACTTCCTTTCAAGATTTATAAATTCGTAATTTCGAAATTACATTGCAATAATGGAGTGCCTAATATCAAAAGATCAATATGCGGAAAGAGGACCCAGGCCTTTGAGGGTGAGAACCGTAAATTCTACCACTACACAGCATGTAAACAGAACGAAGCAAAGCAAAGAAAAATTGTAGCCAAATTCACTGGCTCTAGCAATGAAATAAAGATACCCTATGCTTAAAAGTCATTAATTTTTGCCAAAAAGTTCTCACAGAGAATGGATTGTAGCAAAAAAAATTTACATAATTCCGTTAAACTTATGCAAAGCTATTCAATTAAAAATTATGAAACTATTTGGGACACCCTGTACTTTGAAATAGATATTTAAAACAGTTTGTCATAGTCTAAGATTTCTTGTTAATGATCACAAAAGTTGACTATAGAAAAAATCCAATTGCCTACAATCGATAGTGGTAACTCTCTAATTCATATCCGCTCAATTCAGGACCTCTTTCGCTCCACGATGAAGCCCGTCCAGAAGGTGTTGGAAGACTCCGACCTGAAGAAGGATAAAGTTCACGAAATCGTGCTCGTCGGCGGCTCTACTCGCATCCCCAAGGTGCAGGAGCTCATCACGGAGTTCTTCAACGGCAAGGAGCCGTCGCGCGGTATCGACCCCGACGAGGCCGTCGCCTTCGGCGCCGCCATCCAGGCTGGCATTCTCTCCAGCAAAGAAGGTAATGCGTTGATAAATGGAAATTTGGTGGTCTTTCGTAGAAATCAGCGAGGTAATGCAGGAGAGACTTTTCACTCCTGCACCGACGCTGACCGGTCGGTTTACCAAAATGTATGAACAGCCTGAGAAGTAGTTTCAATCCCCCATGGCTTTGACCAAACTTTGCATATGTACCTTCAACGCGCGCAGCCTATGCTCTCAAGCCCGCTTCGCCGAATTTCAAGCCGAGGTCGACAAGATCAAACACATCGTTATTGGTATCGTTGAAGTTAAACGACGCGGATCTGGTCGCCTCAATCTCCCTAACGACGCCGTGCTGCTGTATGCTGGACACGACAACAAAACAGCGGAAGGTGTGGGATTCTACGTGAGCTCCCACCTGAAGTCGCGAATCGCTGGATTCAATGCCATCTCACCACGCGTTGCTGAGCTGCTCCTTTACATGGACAGACAAGACAGGATGCTCCGCCTTATACAAGCCTATGCCCCTATTTCGACACACAGCGACACTGTCTACGACGCGTTCCTGGATGATGTATCAACCTTGCTTGCTAGAAGGCAGAGGGGCCAGCGCTTCAGTCAGACGATAATTATGGGAGATTTCAACGCAAAGGTTGACATGCAACAACGCAACGAACGTACTCTCGGTCGCTTTGGCTTTGGCGTACGCAATGAACGCGGCGAGCGCCTCGCCGACTTCTGCAACAACAACCGCCTCTTTGTGTTGAACACACTCTTCCGCAAATCTCCGCAGCGCAAGTGGACATGGCGCAGTCCCAACGGCACCACCAAAAACGAAATCGACTACATCATCTCGAATGACATGCGCAGTGTCACGGATGTGAGCGT
>NIUQ01002118.1:0-24542 GCA_002796945.1 Plectus sambesii
CCATCTTATGTACGTTACCTGCTTTTCTTTAAAAACCACTTGAATAAATGAGTTACAGATTACGGTATTGATGCGACTCATTGCGGTGCGGTCTAAAGTAAGCAGGCAACGTACATAATTGGCATGGTTACTTACAGAATCTATGATATTTTTTGCGCAAAATAACTAAAGATACTGTAAGTAACCATGCCAATTATGTACGTTGCCTGCTTACTTTAAATTTAACTTGAATTGTTGAGCTTAATATTACGATAATGATGCGACTCGTTTCCGTGCGGTCGACTGTAATTGGATTTTCCAAAATAGAAGCCTCGGGGCTTCTATTTGGGGACAAAGTAGAGACGCAAAAAGTACCAATTCTTATTACAAGCCCCGGGGCTTATACTCGGAAAAACCCGGTACAAACTGCTGAAGTTACAAAAAAAGAAATGCGAACCTCTTTGCGGACCACCCTGTACTGTTATAGGAGGGATATAATTTCTGGCTTGAAAACAATTTGAGATCCATTTGAGTTTCAAAAGACCGTTCAAGAAGCGGGTGCTACAGGATGTCTCAAAAGCAGTGGACGTTTTTTGTTTTTGAATAACTTTTCTCATAATAATTGGATTGAGCTGAAATTTTACACACTTATTCTGAGCTTTGCCATTTTTTCGAAAAAAAAATACCCAATTTGGACATTTATTAACCAAGATATAGCAATTTAAAAACGCATCACTTTTCCTAATGGTCTAGAAGTAAAAAGATCATGTTCAGTGACAAATAACTCTGGTAATACGCAGCCAAATTCAGTGCGGTTTTCGGCATCTTCTAGAGCTCCATTTAACTTACATTTTCTTTTTTAATCATAAGAACTCGATCACAGTAACTCGTTTTAGGAGCTTTCTACGGAAAGTCACAATTTCGGACTTTTGCGCGTTTTTCGCACTTTTGGTGTCGCGACATTTGTAACCCTCGCGATCCCATGTATCGTATTCAAGCGCCGCTTTATGCTGACTGGCTAATTAGTGACTGTCTAGCCGCTAGCTAATGTACTATCTCCGCTCATTTAACCCTTTGCTATGCCGTGACTTATGCGCAATTGTTTTCCAACTATCAATGATAGCCCACACGTTAAGTGATTCAACAAATGGGCGTTACTCGCACGCCGCCTGTTGATTGATTACCAGAAGCTCGAAGCGTGGGATCTGGAGGAGGAGGGGTGCGCCGCGGAGGAGGAGAGAGTCGGTGGGATAGTAAGAGGTGTTACGCGAGAAGAGTGGCTGACACAGATTAAAGAGTGGGCTTTGTCTCAAGAATACCAGATCGAAGGAGGAAGAGATCTCCCAGCTCTGTACCCCCTTATTCCCTGTTTCTTACCTCTTGATTACCTCTCTATTACCTGTATGTGTTATCAACGCCCAAGCGAATAAAGAAAGTCAAAATCCTGTCGTAACGCCGCAACAAGCTCATCGAAAGAAAAACCCCACTGAACCATCAAAAACGAAATCATCGTCTCTGTCGTAAATCTAGCCCGACATTTGGTCTGCTTGCGTTAAAAAAGTAAGGAATGAGCGAAATTGCGGTATTCTGCATTACCGTAAAAAGCTCATAAAACGAGTTACTGTGATCGAATTCTTATGATTAAAAAAGAAAATGTAAGTTAAATGGAGCTCTAGAAGATGCCGAAAACCGCACTGAATTTGGTTGCGTATTACCAGAGTTATTTGTCACTGGACATAATCTTTTTACTTCTCGACCACTAGGAAAAGTGATGCGTTTTTTAATTGCTATATCTTGGTTGATAATTGTCCAAATTGGATCTTTCTTTTTCGAAAAAATGGCAAAGCTCAGAGATTAAGTGTGAAAAAATTTCAGCTCAATCCAATTATTTTGAGAAAAGTTATTCAAAAACAAAAAACGTCCACTACTTTTGAGACACCCTGTATAAAGGAGGGGCCAAAATAACGGGTGTGCCAGAAAGAATGGCACCGTCAGTATTTTTTTAATTATTTCATTTATTTTTGATCGGTTTGACTTACGGTTTTTTTAAAAAGATTCTCCGTTAAATTTTGAATTATATCCTATTATTTATTAAGTTTAGGTATTGATGATCCCTTCTTCAGATAGTCAAAAGTGAAAACCTTCAAAAAGTGCTTTTATCTAAACGCAAAAATAGCGATGGTCACGTGGAGGTCTTTCGAAGTTTATACGGTACTGTGAGCCTTAGAAAAATCAAACAATAGTGCAAAATGATCGCTGAAGCTTGCTCTATTTAACTGTCTACTCCCCTCGAACGTTCGCACATTTCTCGTTCTAGGGGAAGCATAAAAATGAACGAGAATCCGTTAAAACGAAAGGGGCATGTGTCTGTTCGAAAGTTGGATTGTAAACTGGATGGTTCTGTTCGAATCGTTTGCTCCTTTCTCACAGATGATCTATATCTCTGTCACGACAAGAAGATGGGTCAGCGTTTTCAGATTCGTTAAGTTGAGACGTCTAGTTCACCTTCGAGTGGACACATGATATTTTCGTTTAACTTTCGCTTTTCTTTGTGTATGCCCAACTCAGAACGAGCTCTAAGGAGAGGTCGGGAGGGTGTCAAGAGCTGAACAGAGCTAGTTCTAGCTATCCTATTGCACGAACAATTGACTGTTCAAAGAACGAATGCGCCGTTTGAATCCTGAAAGAGTTTTGCCGGATCATCGTCAGTATATTTTAGAAAAAGACCATTTTTGAAGGTCTTCACTTTGACTATGTGAAGAAGGGGTCATCAATATTGACACTTCATGAAGAATAGTATTTTGTTCAAAATTTAACGAGGAATCTTTTTAAAAAATCTGCAAGTCAAACCGATATAAACTAACTGTAATTATTGAAAAATACTGACGGTGCCATTCTTTATGGCACACCCGTTAAATATAACAGCCCCTCTAATTTTTAACTGCGATGATGATATTCGATGAAATTTCACATGTAAGTACCTTAGTATATAATCCAACTCTGAACAGAATTTCGTCCCGAACGGGATTAAATTGCACCGTAACTGCACGTGTGTTTTCAATGCGCAACAACTAACCACACATCTTACTCAAAAAAGAAAATGCGAAGGTGTTTTCGCAATTTGTGCTCAATTTCTCTGATTTCTAACATATTCGAAATGAATTTACGGATATTCTCAGTCTGAAGGAAGCGATCATTACCGGGTTTTTCCGAGTATAAGCCCCGGGCTTGTAATAAGAATTGGCACTTTTCGTGTCTCTACTTTGTCCCCAACTAGAAGCCCCGGGGCTACTATTTGAAAAATTCAATTACATTAACGCTCTTTGCAGTACCAATCATACTTGTATTTTGCGTCATTCTTTCATCTATTTAATTAATCTGACATACAAATAAAGGAAGATCTACATGATTTTTGCAAATTCTATTATAGAATACTGTAATTACATGTACAATGCAATTAAAATAATTTCATTTTACGCATTCATGGTGATCTTTTTTCGATTCCAAGTAGAAGCCCCGGGGCTTCTATTTGGAAAGTCAAACCGAATAGAAGCCCAGTGGAGCTTCTATTTGGGGGGCTTCTAATCGGAAAAACCCGGTAATAGCTGTGTTCATTTGATGTGAAGCTTTTTCAACCTGTCTGCGGTCCTCTGGCAGATCGCGCGCGTTCGTGTATTACTGTTGATAGTAGTCATTTTGAACACTTTGACTGCTGTCATTGAACCGAAGATGGTTCTCTGGTATTTAAACTTTGTCCAGAGTTGGGTTTTTTATTAAGGTACTTGCATATTATATTTCACCGAATTTCATCATTGTAATCAAAGTTAGAGGGGTGTTATGTTTAATCTCGCCCACCCTGTGTGTGCAGCATTTTTAGGATGAAATATATGCAAACAAGAGAAAAATAAATGTTGATATTGATAAAAAATGAAACTTTAACGTATTTATACCCATATAAAATCTCTAATCATTCTTCCTCGCCTTATAGTCGCATACTACCAAATTAACAAACATCTAACCATTTTCACGTCTCTTGCAGACGAACTCAATTACTTCAACAAATGGCAAAATATCTTTCATTCTGAGATCTGGATCCAGTTTAGGGCATTCCGAAGCGCATGTTTCCCACGCACCGTATAAACTAAAAATATAATATATTAATTTAATTACCATAACAGTTTTGTCTCTACTAAAAATTCTTCATTAATACTAGATTTCAAAACTCTAAAACATAATTCTACATACAGGGTGGCCCATTAAAAGAGATTTGGCGATTTTTATTCGGAGGCGGAATCAAGCCTTGACGTCTATTGGCCGATTGTTGCCCAAGGTCTGAAGTATCAATTTCTGCCGTCACCGTAATATTTTCTCTTAGGGGTTCTTTGTGAAATCTTACTGTAGCCTAAAAACAGCTTGTTAAAACGATACACCATATTTGGACCTATAACTTTGGAACCCGTTGACAGATTTGGCTCAAACTTTGCATACTTGTTAAGCGGATACCTGAGAAGAACGAGCCTAAGTTGTTTGGTAATTGCGCCTCTTCAAAAAAGTTATGACCAATTTACGAAATGTAATTTTCTCAATATCCACACAAAATCACTCTTCATGTAAAATTTTTAGTCGAATTTCTTGGAATTTTGTGGATATTTTTGGTGTTCCTGTTATCTCTTGATCTGGGTAATCGAAAGCAAAAACGTTTTTGAGCCACTTTCACATTTTAACAATATCGATTTTTGGAGTCAGACAGACCACCCACGTTGACGCTGTTATTTGCGCATGCATTCAGTAGTCGTATTTTGCAAAATGCGGAAATCGCACAATAGCTGTTTTGTTCCGGATTCCCCAGAAGCAGGTGCACCAGAAGAACCCAAAATCTCCAAAAAAACTTTAAAAAAATTTACTCAAAGAGGGAGCACTGCGTTGACAGAAAATATTGCACTTTGTAAACTGACCATAACTTTTTTCCAGTAGCACAGTTCCCAAACCGTTTTAGCTCGTTCTTCTCAGGTATCCGCTTAACAAGTATGCAAAGTTTGAGCCAAATCCATTCACAGGTTGCAAAGTTATAGACCCAAATATGGTGTATCGTGTTATTAAGCTGTTTTTAGGCTACAGTAAGACTTCACAAAGAACCCCTAAGAGAAAATATTACGGTCACGGCAGAAATCGATACATCAGACATTGGGCTACAATCGGCCAATAGATGTCAAGGCTTGATTCCGCCTCCGAAAAAAATATCGCCAAATCTCTTTTTTTATGGGCCACCCTGTATTAGGGTGTTGCGTAAGTTTTTTCCATTTCTGCCACTTTCCATTTGAATGTGTATAAATTCGTGAAAACGCAACGAATTTGAATGCGCTTTTTTTCTTTTGAAAGAGCTCTTTTTAACTTAAATATCCATTTTTTAATTTTTAAAGTCAATTCATTTTTGTTATTTTATGTTATTGAGTAGGCAGGTGAATTTCAGCGTTTGAGTGGGTTAGGTTCTATGACCAATAACTCTGGTAATACACAACCAAATTCAGTGCGAATTTTTGCATCTTTTAGAGCTCTCATTAACTTAGATTTTTTTCAATCATAATAAACAGATCATAATAACTCATTTTAGGAACTTTCTACGGAAAGGCATAATTTTGCACTTTTTCGTGTTTCTCGTGCGTTTCTCACACAATTCGATCTGCTCGCGGTAAAATATGCGCGAGAAACACGAAAAAGTGCAAAATTATGCCTTTCTGTAGAAAGTTCGTAAAATGAGTTATTATGATCTGTTTATTATGATTGAAAAAAATCTAAGTTAATGAGAGCTCTAAAAGATGCAAAAATCCGCACTGAATTTGGTTGTGTATTACCAGAGTTATTGGTCATAGAACCTAACCCACTCAAACGCTGAAATTCACCTGCCTACTCAATAACATAAAATAACAAAAATGAATTGACTTTAAAAATTAAAAAATGGATATTTAAGTTAAAAAGAGCTCTTTCAAAAGAAAAAAAGCGCATTCAAATTCGTTGCGTTTTCACGGACTCATCAGAAATCAGACTTGTTTACTGCATTTTGAAATACCCTAAAATGTTGGTGAGCCCGTAGAGCTGTACAGAGTGTTCAAAGTTTCCTGAAGCATTTTCAATCAACGATTCTTAGCGCAGGGTGATTCGACTGTCCTGAACAAGGGCTCATTCGAAAGCTGAGACCAGGGAAATTTGTATGACGGATTATTTGGAAATTTTTAGGAGCTACACTTAGGGGGACCCCCATTTTTCGAAATTTGATCGTTTTTATCGCAGATTAGTGCGATCTTGGGCTCATTCGAAAGTTCAGATCTTCTGGATTTTAATGGAGAGTTTCTAGCTTCATTGATTCGTAACATTTCGTGGCAGTTTTCGTGCCTTTTTTGTGATATCCTTCGTTTTTCGCATTTCTGGTTTACCACTTCAGCCACTTCAGCCCAAGATTGCATCAATCGGACCACTCTGCGATGAGAACCGTCAATTAAAAAAATAGGGGGCCGCCTAAGAGGAGCTCTGAAAAAAAATTTTAATGAGCATCATACGAATCTCCCCGGCCTCAGCTTTTGTATGAGACCTTGTTCACGACAATCAGATCACCCTGTGCAAAGAACTGTCAATGTAAAATATTACAGAAAACTTTGAACACCCTGTAATAAGAGACAAACTCGGTTTCCAATAAACTTAGTTGCAATATTGCGCTGCTGTTATCTTGAATATGACTGACAGCATGTTTATCTGCCCCATCCAATCGCCCAAATTTGAATTGTGAATAAACGCAAAAAACTTACTAGCAAACCATATCGTCAAACGCTGACAGATATCGTGACGCCAGTTTGTGCTTATTTATTGAGCTAAAAAAAGCTGCAGTGAACAAATGTAACCTTTTGAGTTTGTCGCGCTTCTTATAAAGAAAACAGAGTTTAAGGGATCTGAACTCCACCAATGCCAGTCCCAAGCCTGTAAGGAAGAAGGAGGAGGGTTGGGCGTGGGGCTAGCAACCCCACCCCATAAAAACTACCCTCGCTACAGAAACGACAAGCAAATCTCAAAGTTCTCAGCTCAGAAGCGAAGAAGATGGCAATAGTTTTGTGACGGCGCCGGATCAAAGCCCAATGGTCATCCAACGCCTGATGCCTCGCCCACCCTTCAACGCAAAGGAAATCACTCGGATTGGAACATGGAATGTGCGGACTCTATTCCAGACTGGAAAAACGGCCCAACTTCTATGAGAATTTGACACCTACCGGCTGGATGTCCTAGGGATCAGCGAAATGCGATGGACAGGCAGTGGCAGATTTGTCAGTGATGGGAAAGTGATCATCTACTCTGGAAATGACACTGACCATGCTTGAGGCGTTGGGATCGTCCTATCCAAGCAAACGAGCGCGTCCATGATTGGTTGGAAACCTATCTCAGACCGAATCATATCTGCTCGCATACAAGCCCAACATGGAAGGATAACCATCATTCAGGCCTATGCACCAACGGACAACGCAGATGATGCGGTCAAGGACGCATTTTACGACCACCTGCAGGGAGAACTCAACAACACACCGCGCCATGACGTGATACTCCTGCTTGGAGATTTCAACGCGCAAGTCGATCGGGACTGACAAGGACTTGAACACGTCATAGGCCCTTTTGGAACTGCCACCCAAACAACTGAAAATGGCGATTGGCTGATTAGTTTTTGCGCTGCCAACGGCATGAGCATTGGCAACATGTTGCACTGGCACAAAGATATCCACAAGAAGACTTGGTGGCATCTGGATGGCAGGGTATCAAACAAGATCGATTACATCTGTATTGCAAAACGATGGCAATCATCCCTCCTTGATGTCAAGGTGCACCGAGGCGCCGACGTTGGATAGGACCACCACCTGTTGATAGCCAAATTCAGACTTTGACTCAAGCAACTCCCTCCAACCCCACAACGCGCACAACCATTTGATGTCATGAAGCTCAAGCAACCAACTGTGGCTGCACAGTTCAAGCTTGAACTGCGCAATCGATTCCAAGCACTTGCGGACTGTGAAGAAGCTGAAGAACAAGGGACCCTATTTCGAGCAACACTGGCCGCAATTGCGGAAGTAGTCATTGGCCGCCGACAGGGCACCTATAAAGAGCAGTGGATCTAGGGATGACCATGGGACCTAATTGACGATAAAAGATGCGCCAAACAAGCCCGCAACCAAGCATCAAATGAAGACACTCGAGTAGCCACGGCTGAGCGTTACCAAGCCCTTGATTGGCAGGTCAAACGCAGCTGCCACCAGGATAAGCGCAAATGGGTTGAGAAGAAGGGCGCTGAAGCCCAGGAAGCAGCGGATCGAAACGATTCCAAGACGCTATACCGGATTGTACGCGAGCTAACAGGGTCCTCCTGTGGGCATGGAGCACCTATAAGGGACAAGGCTGGCAATCCATTGCTGAAGCAAGATGAGCAAGAAAAGCGATGGGTTGAGCATTTCAAGGACACCCAAAACCAACCTGCTCCAACTGTGACCTTTGACAATGCTGCCCTTGAGCCGGTGGAGGAATTCCCGGCAAACCTGGGCCCAGTCACCAATGAGGAGACAAAGACAGCTGTCCACCTACTCAAGAACGGTAAGGTGGCAGGGCTTGATGAAGTCGCCCCAGAAATGCTCAAATATGGAGGCCCTGACACCATCAACGCTCTAACCAATTTGATTAACGTCTGTTGGGACAAATTGACAGTGCCAGAAGATTGGAGACGAGGTGTCATCATCCGACTACCAAAGAAAGGCGATCTTTCAAAATGCAACAACTGGCAAGGAATTACCCTGCTCTCAGTTCCAGGGAAAGTCCTTTGCATTGTGCTTCTGCGCAGACTGCGACAAGCCATTGATGACCAACTACGCGAACAACAAGCAGGATTCCGCTGTGGTCGGTCATGCAACAAGCAAATCTTCATCCTACGGTTGATTATTGAGCAGAGCCTTGAATACCAGCAGCGCCTTTCGACCAACTTCATCGATTTTGTCAAGGCCTTTGATAGCATGCATCGTGAATCTCTTTGGTCCATCCTGCATGTATATGGCGTGCCCAACAAGTTTATTGATCTCTTCCGCGACTTGTACTAAGGATCAACTTGCTGCATTCGAACCAACGATGGCATGACTGATTTTTTTTTGGCATCAAAACAGGCATCTGACAAGGATGTATACTTTCACCATTCCTTTTCCTGATCGCCTTGGACTTTGTTATGTGGTGAGTAATCAATCAACAACGCGCTGGCATCCCATTTGGTCAACGCCAGCTTATAGACCTAGACTTTGCTGACAACATTGCCTTGATTGGTTTGACACAGCAAAACCTGGCTGATCTGACAACAATCCTAGAAAATGAAGCGGCGCGGATTGGGCTGAGGATCAACAGCTCAAAGACCAAGGTCATGCGGATTGGCTACATCCGCTCAAACATCCCAGTTACTGTTGGCCAACAATGGATTGAAGAAGTCAATCAGTTCACATATCTAGGCAGCGTCATTGCAGATGATGGTAACGCCGAACATGATGTCAAGTGTTGGCTAGGCAAAGCATCAGCTGTATTCCAGCGCCTCCAGCCAGTTTGGCGTTCTGTGACCATTGCTCTGCCAATAAAAATCTGGCTTTTCAACAGCATTGTAATCCCAATGGCAGTATATGCCTGCAAGATGTGGAAGATGTCAGCTGGCATCACCAGGAAGCTAAATGTCTTCCAGCAATGGTGTCCCCACCAAATCATCAGAATCACCTATTGCAACCATGTACCAAATGAAGAAGTGCACCGCCGGACTTTGACCCCAACACTAGCCAAAACCGTTGCCAAGTGCCAATTTAGATTTGCAGGGCATATCTTCCGGCTTTCACGAAACTGACTCCCGCAAACGGCCATAACGTGGACGCCCCAGCAGGGCAAGCGGAAGCAAGGATGGCCAAGAACTACACGGCGGAAGACGTTTATCAATGATCTGAAAGCCATTGACGTTGCATGGGATGAGGCCAAGAACATTGCAACCAACAGAGCGCGATGGCGATTGCTTGCTGCCCGATATGCCTTATGGCACAGGAGGAACTAAGACTAAGACTAAGGGATCTTAGTATGACATAAGAGAGACTTTTTCTAAGCATCAAGCTTTTTGTTCAGAGCCTTGGCACAGTTTACAAAAAGGTCACGAAATTTGATGAAATTTGTTATCCTGGGGTAGTTTGTGTCGAGATTTCCGAAAAACGCATCAGAATTTTTCGAAAATATTTTCGTGTCGAGATATGGCGGGAAACTTAAACTTGATCAGCTAACTATAGTAACAAAACCAAAATCTTTGTTTCTGTACACCATTCGAAAGGAAATGATGAGAAGATTCTGAAACTGACCAGAATTTTAAAATTGGTTCAAAACTAAGAAAGTTATGCATGAAAGTACAGGTCGCATTTTTTCGCCTGTTAGTTTTTCGAATTTTTCGGCAATAACTTGTTCACAATTCCTAAGCCAAAGTTACCCTAGAATTACTCCCCTTACTCTGGGCTATCCAACGGTGCCATAAAAAGTGCCAAAGTCGCGTACTTACTATGTTCAATTTCAGCTCAAAGTTGACCTATGCCGAAATTACGGTAAAAACGGGTTCACAGAACTTCAAGAAGATGCCACCTAAATCAATATTTTATTTACCATTCGACTGGAAATGATGAGAGAAATCCAAAAATGTACACAGTTTTGGAATCGGTGCAAAATCAGGAAAGTTATGCCAAAAAAGAACGATACCACATTTCTGCATTTCTTGAGTTTTTTACCGTTTTAGTTTTTCGAATTTTTCGGCAAAAACTTGGTCGGATGCCCTAAGTGGAAGTTACCCTGGGATTGTTCTCCTAACTCTGGGCTATCCAACGGTGCCATAAAAAGTATCAAAGTCGCGCACGTACGATGTTCAATTTCAGCTCAAAGTTAACAATGTCAAACGTACAGTAAGTTGTTTGTGCTGGAGGTGTTTTACATTTCAGCTCAAAGTCAGCGCATGCCAAATTCGAATATTTTACCATTTTTAGTTGAAGCCTTTTCAGATCTGCTCGCGTACAGTTACTCACTTAATAGCGTGCGTCATAAGCTGTATTGTGATATGTTTGCATAGAGAGAATTTTTACACTGACGTCAGTTCAGTCCAGCAGTCAACGGTTGTCAATTAGAAAATGACAATACTTTTGATTAACATAGAACTATAGAACAGACTTGGTTTGGTTTGGTTTATTCGCTTATTCAGTTCATTTCGAACGGGCAAGAAACTCATGTTTCCCCTAAACGTCACAGCCGCCCAAATGAATCACCGCTCGCCAGCCGCCAGCAGTCATCGCGGATAGACAGTGAAGCCAGATAGGAATGTAGTGATCGTGAGCCAGCAACAGCCACCGCCCGCTCGTCGCCGATTACCAACCAAAAAACCCATTTNTGTTGGAGCGGGGAATTTTGTTTGGGTTATCAAGCGCGCGAGAGAGCTGCGGGAGAGCTGACACACACTGACCCACACGCCACCACGCCACGACTGGAGACGGCGCAGGCAGGCCCATAACGACATCAGAACAAACAGATTGTAGCAGTGATCAACAAGTAGGTTACAGGCGCCATCTTCAATCATCAGTGAATAGAGTGAAATCGAGCGATAGCGAGCGGGGCGGCGCTCTCCAGCAGCGTACTATGAGCGAAAGAACGTTTCATAGCATACTGCGGGAGAGGGATGAGCAGGCCGGCAATCGGCCGCCCAATCGACCGCGCAAATCGTGCGACAATAACATGCTGAGGAACAGCGGAATACTGTCTGGATTGCTGACGTGAATTTCTACATGTCGCCCGAACTCTCCCGACTTACTGCGAGAGGAACATGCAAGCCGGCAATCGGCCGCGAACACTCCCGACTTACTGCGAGAGGACACGAATCAAAACAGCAGTAACTTCAAGTATACTATTACTGTCGGATCGCTCTTGGGAATTTCTTCACCTTGACTTTGGGCAGCATCGCAGGCACAACTCCACACATCCACGCGACCTGCTTCTTGGATCGAGATCTATTCCAGCTTCATTGAGAATTGGGTTATTCTCCACTTAGGCGCCTCGTCTCCAGTAGTTGTAGATCACGCAGACACTCCGCATGTTGACGCCATTGAACCCAACATTGCCAGTCTTCTTCGAGGACGGGCGTTGGACGTCAGCGAGCGGCAATTGATCAGGCAATGGGCATATGGACGTATAGGGGATGGAACATGAGATTCGGATTTGCTATGCTCCACGCCCGCAACAGCGTGTTGGAGCGGGGATTTGTTTGGGTTATCGAGCAAGTGAGAGAGCGGCAAGAGAGCCGACCACTCGCCGTCGAGACACCAACCAAAGACCAGAACAGACTTACTCTTGATAATTGCAATTGATTCATATCACTATTTCATTGTTTTAGGAGACATATTCAGAGTCGCGTCAAAACTGACACTAAAAGAAACCTTTTTCACTGCCCACCTGCGTGTGGTAGACTGAACGGGCGTAGTTGAATAACTCTCTCTATGGAAATATATCACAAGACAGCTTGTAACACATGCTCTAAATGTAGAGTAACTGTATACGAGCAGATTTGAAAAGGCTTCAACTAAAAATGGTAAAATATTCGAATTAGACATGCGCTGACTTTGAGCTGAAATGTAAAACACCTCCAGCACAAACGACTTACCATACGTTTGACATGGGTAACTTTGAGCTGAAATTGAACATCGTAAGTGCGCGACTTTGATACTTTTTATGGCACCGTTGGATAGCCCAGAGTTAGGAGAACAATCCCAGGGTAACTTCCACTTAGGGCATCCGACCAAGTTTTTGCCTAAAAAATCGAAAAACTGATAAGCAAAAAAATGCAATCTGTTCTTTCAAACATAACTTTCTTAGTTTAACACCAATTTCAAATTTTCGGTCAGTTCCAGATTCCTCTCTTTATTTCCTTTCGAATGGTATACAGAAACAAGAAATTTGAGTTTGTTACTAAAGTTGTCTGATCAAGTTTAAATTTCCCGCCATATCTCGACACGAAAATATTTTCGAAAAATTCTGATGCATTTTTCAGAAATCCCGACCTAAATTACCCCTGGAAAACAAATTTCATGAAAATCTGAGAACTTTTTGCCCATTGTGCCAAAGGAAGCTCGATGCTTAGAAAAAGTCTCTCTTAACATCAGGAATGACCCAATGGTGTGTGACAAGTTTCATATACCTTGGCCAACTTCCCAATTGGCCACAAGACCATAAAAAAGATAGGTGGTGGCCAGATGGGGAACTTTCAACAAATATAAGACATTCCTCGCTGCACCATGCATCTTGATGAAATTCAATTAATGACTCTTCCTTCAGTGCATACCTGTCGCGAAGGCGAGTAACTGACAGTTAGTAATAGATGGTTGCGCGGATGCTTTAACGCTTTTTATCCCCAAGCCGCTAGGCGGCGCATAAATAACGATGTTAAAAGGCGGTGACGAAACACCAGCTGACCGCACTCCGCGAACCACTGCTGTACTTTTCTTAGTCTGCTATCTTTAAACTCAGTGAAACTCACGTGCTGAGGAGCGACTGTATAAAAGAAGCTCATTCACAGTTTAAAGGACTCGCTTGTTATAGCTTCGGGAGAGAAAGTCGGCTCACCCAAGCTGTCTCACTCACTATGAACCACCATGTTATGTAGTTGTTTCTGTTACATTAGTACCAGAGAGAATAAAGCTGAAAGAATGGAGACAACTACAAACACGTGACCTTTTCGTCACGACAATACCACAGGGTGTCTCACAAAATAGATAGTGAGGTTATTTTTAAAAGAAGGCAGTGAGCAACCTCCAACTACCTACCACGAAGGATAGCCCTTAGGTGGGACTTCATTTTGTGGGGGTGTACGGGAACTGCTACCTCAACGTTTACCTGATACAGGCAAAAAAGTTGCGTAACCACTTTCCTGAAATTTCACTTTTTTGCTCCCTGAAGTGGGAAATGTGCGCACAGCGGTCGGAACCCATTGAAATATGATCTCCAGTCAAAGATGCATCGATTGATATCCTGAAGTTCCCAGATACTCTCAGGGTAACTTGCGGCAGAACCCCAAATGTTATTTCCATTGATGGGGTGTGGCAAATCGATAGTTTTCGTTTTTTTGCAATTTTCTGATCTTTTTGTATGGTTTTCTTGTGTCGAATGACGTTTGTGGTAAATAGCGCTTAATGATTGCATTTTCGTCAACGCTATCCGAGTTTTACTGAAAAAGTTGATCACAATAACTGCACCTCAGCAACAAAGGTTGGACTCATTGACTTTTCGTTTTTCAATATAACTGGGATAATATTGACGAAAATGCAATCATTAATCGCTATTTGCCCCCAAATGTTATGCAAAACAAGAAAAGCGTGCAAAAAGTTCAGAATAATTGCACAAAAACGGCAAATATCCATATGCCACACCCCATCAATGGAGCCGACATATTAGGTCCAGCCGCGAAGTTAACGTGAGAGTATCTGGGGACTTCAGGATACCAATCGATGCGTCTCTGGCTTGAGATCAGTTTTTAACAGGTTCTGGCCGCTGTGCGCACATTCTCCACTTCAGAGAACAAAAAAAGTGAAATTTCCAGAAAGTGGTTACAAAACTTTTTTGCCTGTATCAGGTACACGTTGAGGTAGCAATTCCCGCGCATCCCCAAAAAATGTAGGTCCACCCCAGGGCTATCCTTCGTGGTAGGTAGCTAGAGGTAACTCGCTGTCTTCTTTAAAAAAACCTCACTATCCTTTTTTTGAACCACCCTGTAGATTCACAAAAGTGAAACTGTGACGGTTATTCAGGGGCGTATTTCCTAAAGCAATTGCAAATTGCATTCGCAACGGCTTTTCGCAATTGTAAGTTTCATAAAGCAGTTGAGAACGCGACTCTTGCGAATTGCAAGCGCAATTGCGTTTTGCAATTCGCAATTGCAGTTCGCAACTGTTTGTTTCGTAAAACTACAAATTGCAATTGGGTCTCGCAATTCCGCAACTCTCTCAGGCAAAAATGGCACAAGTGTAAAAGGTTCTGCGAATTCAAATGCGGAATTGCGTTTTCACTAATTATCGTAAAAAATAAATATTGCAAGCGAAATTTTTTAAAGCATTGATATGAAGCATTCTCGCCGACATGATTTCAATAATTTAACATTAATTTAACTCTATTTCAACGATTTTAGAATAAGTATATTAGGTACAGTTGCAACTTTAAAATGTTAAGTTGTCATGGTGTCATCTGCTGTCATGGTTACAGCAGTTGTCATAGTTGCAGTTGCCATGATTACAACTGTTCCCATGGTTACATTTGCACTATGCAATTGCGAACGCAAAATGCAATCCCGTTGAACCTTTATGCAACTGGAAATTGCTCAATTGCAAACGCAAGAGTTGCGAACTGGGAGTAGCGTTCGCAATTCGCAATTGTTTTATGAAATATGCCCCAGTTTAATCTGATTTAAAAATCATGTAAAGAAATCAAGAAATGGTCTTTGTTTGCAAAATCTTTTTTACCAGTTTGGCTCTCGTTTAATTTGAATGGTCGCCGTATCCACATCAATTGAGATGCATTTCACTATTTCAAGCAGTTTCTTATTTATATTTGCACTTATGATCAAGCGATTGAGTTCTTCTCGCCAGTCCATTTTTCGCAGTTCATCTACAAATCTCTGATCGATATCACTCAATTTTGATAATAAATCCGACAATTCCAACATTAGTCCATCGAAACTAAATTTTCCAACCGCCTTGACCAGCTCTTTCCCATATTCGTTTTGTTCAATCTGCGTTTCAAGACTTATAGTAAGGATTTCATGCAAGTATGGATTATTAATGTATTCGAGCAACGGCTCTTCGAAATAACTGTTTTCGAAAATCCAAAGCAATAATTCGTTGCAACTCAAACTTTCCAAATACGTCCAAATCCGTTCTTCCTCGAGATCATCTTTATCAAGATCGTCAAGATCGTCTGAATCAAGGAATAGTTTGAACAACATATCCTTGCATGAGATATCATTGAAATCGCCCTCAGTATCTTCCGCTTCTATATGCGATGTTTTAATGATTACGCCTTGTAATTCTGTTAGCAAAATTTCTTTGTAGTCCCAGCTTCTTACTTGCGCAAGCAAGTTCAACCAAAACGAAGATTTCTGTAAAGTATTTTGCGCGCACCTGATTGTGCACTCTGATAGATGGAGAAACTCCTTGAAGAATTGTGCTTGACACAGAGCTAAATTAATCCCGATAAGTTTAAAATATTGTATGTTTCATATAAGTATTTAAGATAGCTTTTTCTAAGTACCAAGTTTCTTTTGGCGCAGTTGACAAAAAGTTTTTTGGATTTCAATAAAATTTTATGTGCTAGGGTGTAATAGTATACAACTTGTGAAAGTTATGTCGAGTTTTTATACAAAAGTTTTTGCTTCGAATTACGGCGGGAAATTTAAAACTGTATATTGGAAACGCAGAGTATTTCAAAATCAGTATTCTTATATATCAATCGATTAGAAATGATGAGACGAATCCGAATATGTGCTCAAATTGAAAATTGATTCAAAACCTGTAAAGTTATGCAAGAGAAAAAACTGCGAATTTTCGAACTTTTCGGTTTTATAATTTTTCGGCTAAAATTTGTTTACTGTTAAGTTTAACTTACCCTAGGATTAAGCCCTGACTCTCGGCTATCAAATGGCATCCCAAAAAATGTCAAACTTGTGCAGACATGGGTCGTAATTTTAGCCTAAAGTGACCCACCTTTTGAGGCTTGCATCATTTGCTTTTAAAATCATTCCAGTCTGCTTGACTACTGTTACTCATTTTTTATAATATATGTTATCGACATACTGTATCTAGTGATTAATCCCCAACTGATGGGCTATCCAACTATACCATTAATAGTTTCCAGCTTGTGCGTGTACCGGGATTTTCCGATTAGAAGCCCCTATAGAGAGGGACAGGGCTTATTGACCGCGCCGGGAAGTTGACTGCTATGGCATTTCACCGCAGGGGCATTTCACCGCGGGGCATTTCACCGCTATGGCAATTGACCGCCGATCAGTAGACCGCTGTGACTTTTGACCCCTGGACAATCGACCGCTGTGCTATTAGACCGCCAAGACGTTTGAAAAATTAGACTTATTAATGATCTGTGGAAATTATATTAGTATAAGGCAAACATTTGGTGATTATATTAGGCGGTTGCATGGGCAGAACTACAGGTGAGGTAAGAGAGACTCATAATGACAAGTTAATGGACATAACACGTAAAAATTCTATCTTGTCAGTGTACGTGTCATATTCGAGGTCAATTGACTGCTTGGCTTGATTGCGGCGAACCCACAATGGCTCAGGCTTGCAGCGCTTGAGTGGGCGGCCTGCCAGCAGGTCAACTATGTCGCAATTGAGACTTTGCTGCAGACGCTGCATCTTGTCGATCGCTTGCCAGGTGTTAGGGTGGTTGACTGCAAAGTGGGTGTTAAGGGACTTGTGGAAGGCCTCCATGGAGTTGTTGGTACGTGGCAGCCCATCTCGTGTTCTTTCAAACATACTCCAGACTTCACGTGGGAATTGAGTCAGGCTGCGAGTGCTGGCGAGCTGGCGTTTACCAACATAGTACTTGTCAAAGTACTCGAAGAGTGGGCAAAGTCATTGATCGAGTGACGCGACAAGTTGGTCCCAGACATCTTCGAGGTCAGCTAACAGGAAGAACGCCATGGCCCGCACCATCTTGACTTGTTGTTGTAGGGCAGGTTTGGCAGTCATGGTGAGAGCGAGTGATGTGGTGCCGCATGCCGACTGCGCCAATTTCTTCCATTGGTTCTAGGCTAGGTGAAAGAAACAACCAGACAAGCGGACGTCAGGCCACACCTCCTTGAAGGCATGCATTGTGGCCTCCTCAAAGTCGGTCATACAGCATAGCGGGATAAGGCCAGCATAGTAGCAAAGGGCGATGAAGAGTCGGACATAGGTGCAGGTCTGGCGGTTGGGCTTGAGGATGAAGAGGCAGGGGACAGGGGAGCGTGTAGACCCCAAGTTGTCCTTTGTCAATGCGGCAGTGTATGGTGTAGTACTGGGAGAAGCCTTTCAGAGTCACATCAAAGGTCCTGTCGCAGAACCAGTCTTGGCTCTCATGTAGAATCTTTAAGCCGTTAGCGGTACCAAACATGACGATCCTTGGCTCGTCGTATTCTGCTTTGTTCGTGTTGAACTGTAGAAAACGCTGCTCAGTGTATCTAAAATGACAATAATTATAATTTTATTCCACCACTAATGTGGTAAAGGTCCCCTGGGTTGTCCTTGGCTGGGGATTGAACCCACAAACTTGGTACTGAGAGCAAGAGCTCAGACCACTATACTATTTCACCCATTAATAATGTGTACAAAATATAATACCCATGTCCAGTCACGACGTCCATTTGCTGGTAGCACTTGAATCGCTGAGGGATGGCCATCGTTTGTATGTCTTCCGGAACAGCTTCGCCCAAAGCGGCTGCACGATAGCGGCACACTGCGTGGCGTAGGGAGTCGGCCAGAGGAAGATGGGCGGTAGCGACCGTTGAAGTATGATGCCTTGCTGTAGCGACGATAGTTGATGTTGCCTCTTGCGTTTCTACTGCCTGCAGCTTCAGTGTCCGCAATGCCTCAAGCACTTCGAGCTTGCTGCTATCGGCGATATGGTTGCGATGGTTATTCAGTTCAGCACACACAACCTAAATAGAATAATTAATACAGAATCGCAGCTTGCAAATCATTATCACGAACCTCCATTTCGAGATTAGTCTGCAGCCTTGCGCTGCACTCTGACTTCCGCTTTTCTTCACATACCCAAGTAATCCTGTCTGCACTTCTCTCTTCCACATAGATGAAATGGTTCAGCACGCCTTTATAGGCGATTTCTCCATTTTTCTTCTTTCTTGAAGATGGGATGAGCTCCAGCATTTGGGCCATGGCAGAAGGTTACTGAGGAATTCGAGATGAGGAAGCGACCGCAGACTGTGGCTTACTGATTGCGGCCGCTTATTTATAGCCAGTTTCCCCACAAATTAATGGCGCGGTCATTAATGGCGGTCGAAATTCAAACCAAATTACGTAATGTGGCACTATTATGGCAATAGTATTCAAGTGCATTGGGGTTGGTAAATACTTCTTTAAGTTAATATTTTAAATTTAATTATGTTCTACTAGCACATTCACTGCTGATTAGCGCATCGTCTGGTTGTTCATTTGTCTTGATGGTGAAACAGTACAGCGGTATATTGTCTCCACGGTCAAATGGCACAACGATCAATCGTCTCGGCGGTCAAGCAGCACAGCAGTCGATTGTTTGGGAGTCAAAAATCATAGCAGTGAGCTGATCTGCGGTGAAATGCCTCCGCGGTCAACTGACCGACGGTCAATTGCCATAGCGGTGAAATGCCCCGCGGTGAAATGCCATAGCAGTCAACTGCCCGGTGCGGTCAATTGCCACCCTCCCTATAGAGAAGCCCCTCTGGGCTAATATTCGCTTTGACTTTCCAAATAGATGTCCCGGGGCTTATATTTGGAGCCAAAAAAGATCACTATGAATGCGTGAAGTGAAATTATTTCAAATGCATTTTACATGTAAATATCGCATTTTCTAATAGAATTTGCAAAAATCATATAGATCTTCCATTATTTGCGTGTAAGATTAATTAAAAAGATGAAAAACGACGCAAAATGCAAGTATGAGTGGTACTGCAAAAAGCGTTATGTAATTGAATTTTCCGAATAGAAGCCCCGGGGCTTCTATTTGGGGACAAAGTAGAGACGCGAAAAGTACCAATTCTTATTACAAGCCCCGGGGCTTACCGTATTTCTTCCAATAATCGCCCAGGGCGATTATTTTTTCAACCCCCGCGTGAGGGGGGCGATTATTGGAGGGGGGCGACTATTGGAGGGTGGGCGATTATTATTTCAACCCATGTTAAATGAAGGCGCTCGTTAGAGAGTGGGTATATAATTTTTACAATCGTCACTTCTGTGTATAATATCAGTCATAAACAAGAAGATAACGCAATATTACTAGTGGAAAGCGAATGGGAATTCTGTGTTAACCATCACTGCATAGGTGTTTAGTATTCTAATCACTCTGAAGGGGGGCGATCGATGGGGGGTGGGCGATTATTGGAGGGTGGGCGATTATTTTTTCAACCTATGCCAGAGGAGGGCGATTATTGGAGGGGGGCGATTATTGGAGGGTGGGCGATTATTAGAAGAAATACGGTATACTCGGAAAATCCGGTACGGGTCGCAATTTTGGCTCAAAGTGACTCATCTATTGAGGTTTTATAAAGCAAAGCACATACGTGAATAACAATCAAAATGCTTCAATGATTCAGAAAGCGACATATGTTCTTCTATAGAAGGAGATGATTGGACGTTGGCTATCGAGGAGCTATTCTACGCCGTTGGATAGCCCATCAGTAGGGGATTAATCATTAGATATAACGATAACACATACCGGGTTTTTCCGAGTGTAAGCCCCCCTCAAGTAGAAGCTCATCTGGGCTTAAACTCGAAAAAAACCGGCACTGTAAAAATAGAGTAAAGGTACTCGCGCAGATTGAAACGACTTAAGGTCCACTTTTTCTAAGCACTGAGTTTGTATTGGCACAATGAACAAAAAGTGTTCGGATTTTGCTGAAATTTGGTATGCTAGGGTGGTTTAGGGTAGAACTTCTGAAAATAATGTCGATTTTTTTTACAAAAGTTTTCGCTTCGAGATACGGCGGGAAATTTAAATTTGCTTGCTGAAAACGCAGAAGTTGTCGAAATCAATGTTTTTGTACGCCAATCGATTGAGAATGATGAGATGAATCTGAATATGTGCTCATATTAAAAATTCGTGCAGAACCTGAAAAGTTACGTAAGAGAGAAAAGTAGAATTTAAAAAATTTTTAGTCTTATGAATTTTTCGGTCAAAACTTGGTCACAATACTAAAAATTTATATAACCTAGGATTGTAGCCCTGATGCTGGGCTATCCAACGGCATCATGAAAATGGAGAACTCGTGCTGATACGGGTCGCAAATTGAGCTAGAACGTGGTGCACCCCATGTTTACCGTGTTCAGCATAGAGCGAATCGACATAGCGCGTTTGACAAATAACTCTGGTAGTTTGCAATCAAATTCAATGCGGATTTTGGCATCTTGTAGAGCTCTCATTAACTTAGATTTCCTTTTTTTAATCATAAGAATCCGATCACAATTACTCATTTTACAAACTTTCTACGGAGAGTCACAATTTCGGACGTTTTCGCGTTCCTTGCACGTTTCTCACACAATTTGGTCGGCGAACCGTTAAAAATGCGCGAGAAACGCACGAGAATGTGAAAATTGTGACTCTCCGTAGAAAGTTCGTCCAGTGAGTAATTGTGATCGGATTTTCATGATTAAAGAAAGGAAATCTAAGTTAATGAGAGTTCTACTAGATGCCGAAACCTGCATTGAATTTGTTTGCAAACTACCAGAGTTATTTGTCATACGCGCTCTGCCGATTTGCTCTGTGCTCAACACGGTAAACATGGGGTGCACCACGTTCGGACTCAATTTGCGACCCGCTGCTACACAGTGATGCCAATTTTTTATGATGCCATTGGTTAGCCCTGAGTTAGGGCTTCAACCCCAAGGGGTGCTCTATATCGACATCCAAGCAAGGTTGTACCGAAAAATTCAATAAACCAAAAAGTTTGAAAATTCGAATTTTCTCTCTTGCATAACTTTTCAGGTTCTATACCAATTTTTAATTTGAAATAAAATTCAGTTTCGTCTCATCATTTCCAATCGATTGATATATAAAAATAATGATTTCAACAAGTTATGCGTTTTCAGCAAGTAAATTTAAATTTCCCGCCGTATTCGAAGCGAAAACTTTAATAAAAAAATCGACATTATTTTCAGAAGTTCTACCCTAAGCCACCCTAGCATACCAAATTTCAGCGAAATTCGAACACTTTTTGTTCATTGTGCCAAGGCTCTGAACAAAAGACTCAGTGCTTAGAAAAAGCGGATCTTAACCATAAATGACGATATCCTCAAAAGATGGGTCACTTTTGGCTCAATTTGCGTGTGCACGAGTTTGACACTTTTTATAGTACCGTTGGATAGCCCGATATTAGGGCTACAATCCTTGAGTAGTTTACTTTATTGGAAATATGAACAAGTTTTAGCCGAAAAAATCGAAAAACAAAAAGTTCAAATATTTGAATATTCTTTTTCCCATATCTTGTCAGCTTTTGCTCCAATTCCAGATTCGAGCAGATATTTGGATTCGTCTCATCATTTCTAATCGATTAATATAAAAACATCAATATCGAAAAATTCTGCGTTATCAGTACACAAATTTAAATTTCCCGCCGTATCGCAAAGCGAAAATTTTGTAAAATAATCCGAGATTATTTTCGGAAGTTTCACTCTAAAGCATCCCAGCATACCAAATTTCAGCAAATTCCGAGCACTTTTTGTCCATTGTGCCAAGACAAACTCAGTGCTTAGAAAAAGCGGACCTTATGTTACATGATAACAACCGGGCAAGCCAATATCCAGCGGAATCGGAAAAATTTTGGCCAACTTTGCCAAAAAATTTGCTGTGCTTACAAAAATTAAGTCTTAAAATAATAGCACTATATTTACGACATTTGACATACAACTGATTTTTCAGATCCTGCTTCATTCAAACTACAGGCTGGCCCAAAAAACCACCTTTCGATCATAACTCGCTCTAATGTAGATGTTCTGATCTTAAAATTTAGGCGGAGTTGCATCTGAAGATGAGCTATTCCTGGGCTAAGTTTAGCCTCATAAGTCCTCAGAATTTCGTGTTGGGACTCAGGTAAGCCTGTCATCGTGAGCTGTAAACCCAGCCTTGTTCACCTCAAAAATTTCAAATTTTCTTAGCTCTGTGTCCTTCATTCATCAAAGAATGAAATTCCGTGAGCTCTTCATTTGAGAATATCATATTTACGAAAATATTGAGAAATCAATCTTTAGAGTTTAAAGAATCTTTGGTACCAGCACGAAAATCTGAAGTCTTCAGAGGCCAAACTTGGCCCACTAATAGTTCATCACTGATGCACCGCCACCTAAATTTTCAGACCAGAATGTCTGGCATCAGCTGACTGTTTTTATTTTTCTATGATAAATGATTCAGTATCGTTTGATTAATATGGAACGAAGTTATGTTAATTCGTTCGGGTTAAATCCAGTTAGTAGTATTTGCAATTTGGAATAAAGTCATTTGGTTTGGATTAGATCCGGTTATTATAAATTGCAGTTTGGTAAAATATGGTCGGGCCGATAAAGAGATGCCTATCAAGACAAATGGATTCTTTTGACACGTGCCAGCATGAGTGAAATTTTAAGGATTACCCTACCTTTTTCAAGTTATGATTGATGATCATCTAAACTTGTTTTATCTGTTTTTCTCTCGATGTAATCGTCTACGCATGCCTATATAATCTGTTGCTACTCTGTATTAAACGCAGTGGATAGAACCGAACTTTTCGTGTCTAATAAACCCTTCTGAACCCTTGTCTTACACTGTACCTTCCGACTTTCGTACCCATCTACAGACCGACAAGAATATCAGCCTTAAAGCGAGTTTTGATTAAAGGTAGTTTTATTTGGGCCACCCTGCAAGAGACAATAATGCATTAAATGCTAGAGCTTCAGGTTATCCAGGGTGTCTCACGAAGGTATCCCGATTTCTGTTTGTTATAAAATGCGCAGTTTTTAATGAAATTTCACGAAACTTGGGCACATTGTAAAGACATACTTTATATTTTTGGTGACCAAGTTTCGTTAAATTTCAGTCAGCCAGTCACAAAATATACAGCTCTTCGTAATCGTCAACATTTTTTAGCAGCTTTTCTATTAAAGCGGCTAGGACATATAAGGCATATCCGTTAGCGTATGCGCAAAATCTCGCATTCCTTTAAAGTGGCATATAATGACGAAAAATGGATCAGCTTTGAAGATTAAAAAAGAAAATTTAAGTTAAAAGCAGCTATATCAAATGTTAAAAATCGCATTCAAATTAGTCGAGCTTTCATGGAGTTTTAAAAAATCAAACTTGTTTATTACCTTTTGGACCAACCTAAAATGACTGCGATAATGTAGGACTGTACAGCTTGTAACTGTCTGATTGGAATTTAATGAAACTTGGCCGCTAAAAATATATATAATGTAACTATAATTTGCCCAATTTTCGCTAAATTTCATTACAAACTGCGCATTTTATAGCAAAACGAAGTCGGGATCCCTGCGTGAGACACCTTGTATTTGGTCTAGAATATTTAAAAGTGCCGTGACCATAGACATTTCTAAAAGATTATATTGCATATTTATGAGGGAATCCGCCGGGGGGTCGACCTACTTGTTTCGCGTGAGTACCAGTTTTTTCTAACGACTACAGCACTTTATAGAGGGTGAAATGCTGTGTTTAAATTCGCCAAGCTCGGCTCGATTGGTCACTTGGTTGTGGAGATATGATCA
>NIUQ01002119.1:0-24481 GCA_002796945.1 Plectus sambesii
TGAACAAACAATTTCTAGTGTCTCGCTGGGCATTCCAATTTGCCTAATGCGCCCTGCGGACTCGAAATTACATAGCTGCTTTTATTCACGGCTCGTACTCTAGCCGCGAAAAGGCCGCACAGCCCATACATATAAAGTGGCAAGTGATAAAGAGATTAAATCATATTCAGTCATATTTTTGTGGCACATTTATTTTGTAGCACAATCAGACTTGCGCTAAAAACTATCGGACTGCGATCAAAAACTCAAATCAAAGATCAAGTAAAAGTATGACAGTCCAAAGATAGCTCCTATCAACCGTCAGACCGCAGCCTATCTATCTATCATTACAGTCGAATAAAAAAGAATTAATCAGCGTTCGAAAGAGAGGTAAGCAGTAGCAGGAAGATGACTTCGCTGACTATGATCATAGTGGAGCACCACGCAAATAGGCTAACATCAGATAGCAGCAGAGGCAGGAATGGTTGACTAATCTTATCGGCGCTTCTTTTAAGGCAAGCGACGCGTAGAGTTGTGAGCGAACATCAAACATAATGCACCCATATTAGCTTAGTATACTGTTCGCTCAACGTTTGCAGGGGAGGCGATCTCGCGTGGTCTTTAAGAGGCTATTCGCTCGACGTGCTCACATTTCTCAACAATGACGTAGACATAAAGTGACGTACATTGCAGCTTTAAGGATAGAGAACGAGAGCACGTGAAGTCCTATTGGTTTTTAAAGATAAAAAATGGATCGAGCGAGAAGGCCTGCGAAGAAGGCATCAAGAGGTAAAGCTTTAATAAACAGTGATTAAATGCACGAGTGTCGATGACAACATGGTGCATGGCCAGTAGGTGTGGGACTGGTTCCTCGCCCAGGCGGCTCAGACCTGCGCAGTCATTGAGTAAATAGTTAGCTTGCAGCGAGTTCCTCAATGAAAGAGCCCTACACTACGCGCGCGGGCGGTGAGCTGGCAGAGACGCCCGCCCGTGCCCCGCGTCTCGACCGCTGCGGTTGCGAGTGCGATGACGAATGGATAGGTGCGGCGGCGGGGGTTTCGCAATACTGCAAAATAATAACATTGATGGACAATGGAGAGGGTGTATTTTGTCACGCTAGGCGTCGCTGTCAACGCACACGTCATTGCATACAAATTTTTTTTCGCAAATCACCCCACACATCCTCGTAGCGTGTGTGTGCGTGGCGCCTACTTTCGACACCAAAACAACGAAACACCACCAGCGCCTACTTTCAACATTGAATTAAACTACGACATTCTCTGGCATTGACGGGAAAACTGGGCCTTTTAATTTCATCATCTTGGAAGTGACCATTTCTTCATTCTTAATGGCTGGAAAATTCCTGCACTGACAATCGTATTAAAAAAATGAATAAAAGAATTTCGATGAGAGGTTCAACTATAGCGTGAATCGAAGTTGGAGCTTTGGCTACGGTTTTCCCATTGCAGTCGCAGAGCACTGCCGTTACAGCACAATGAGGATTTGAAATTTAAACATATATTCTTTTGTCAAGCAACAAATATTCGAGAAAAAATTTGCAATTAAGCACTGGGATATACTAAAACATTATTTTACAACGGCCACATCATAAAATCATTAACAAAAAGATTAAAATAAATGACAAGCCTGCATCGATTCAAAAAATGAACGTAATAATGGACAAATTACACCAGCGAGTTTGAATCAGGCTACCCTCGATGGTTCTAATTTCGTTCGCTTTGAAAAGAACGACCAGTTTTGTCATCACAACAAACCAGTCGATCGAGCGGTACCTCGCTGGAAGGCTTGAACGATGAACTTTTATGTGGTTGCAAAATTTTTTATTTGGATATTCTGAATGAAGAACTATGAAGATAGATTTGAACACACTCAAAATGGAGCAGTTTTTCCTTGGGGCTTACTCTAAAGTGTCTATTGCAAACAACTTTTCATCAAATCATTTTCGCTTTAAGCTCGCAAATTACTTTTCCCTGCAATCAGCTTGAAAAATGAACGATTGCACAAGATTAATTGAAAATTCTCGAAAAGATGCTAAGAAAGCAAAGTGACCGAGATTAGGACCATCGACGATGACTACGTCGTTCTCCCGCTTTTAACGAAAACATTTTCCACTGAAAGCGAAATTATTTCAACACCAAAGACGGATGAATAAAACTTACGTTTTGCTTGAATATGGGAAAACGTAAGTATTTAAGTCTGTCTCCGTAAGTGGGCGCAGGCCTTCATGATCTGAGTCACGAAGTTACGCGAAGAATGAAAAATTCGTGGAGAATGCTGAATCGTTCTACTCGGAAAATACGTTGATTGCACGAGTCTACTCCGCGAAATGCGTTACAAAAAAGCAAAAAGGCAAAAACGGAAAAAAATTAAATAAATCATCCAGAGAACGCCCTAGGCGATTATTTCTTTTAATTTCCAATGAACGGGGGATGCTCGATGGAGAGAGTTTATTTTCCATCGCCAGTAGAACTAAGAACATCATTCATAAAGTTTGTGGTATATCAATAGTCGAATTGAATGGAAGTTCACCGCTGACCACCACAGCGCATGCCTTTATCATACTGATCACCGGGAAAGTGGGCGATTATAGGAAGGTGGGTTATTTTCACTTCAACATATGCTTGAGGGGATGTTTATTAATAGATTGACATTTATAAAAGATTTTACGGAATTCTGCCCTTCACAATTCGTTTTTTTGTTTCCTTTTTGGATAGAGGAGAGAAAAATATCATTGTTTTCGTGTTTGTTTTTGCATTCGAGAGGTAGGTTCCAAGCAGAAGACGGGTAATTAGAAATAACTGCGAAGGTGGTAGCCGTTTGTATGTTGGTCACTATTTACTCTACAAAGTACGGAGGCGGTGAATCACCTGGGGAAATTGTGCGTAACCCACTTGCAGTATCATCAATGAATAATCGAAGGTGGCGGAAAGAATCTCTGGCACGCTTTAATCGACCGCGATTGTTGATGCTGACGCATACGATACTAAAGTGTTTTTTATCGGCTGAAATTTCTTACTATGATCGGAATTTCCGCCGTGTCCGCCAGCGACGGTGCAGTGCATTCTTAACGATTCTCAAAATCCTACTCGAAGAGGTTTTATTTTTCGCATTCAGTCTTCGACTGAAAGCGCGATTGCAAACTATCAGAGCGATATTACAAGACTTCATATTTTTTCAAAATGACCACTGAACACATCAAACATTTTTTGAACTGAGAAACACTGTCAGAAGCGCAGTGAAGGTGTGCTGGTAATAAGCACGGGAGAAAATTGAATTTTCCCGCGCATATCCAGTCTGATCAATCACTGCCCTTCTCGCCATTTTAACAGCTATAATTATAACAATTTAATGAAACAAATCGGAAAATCAAATGAATAGTGACTAAATAACAGTAAAAAAAGATAACTAACGTAGTACATTAATCTAGTGTGCGCTAAAACTGACTATATCGACTACAAGTATAGCAACATGAGCAAACAGAACCGCGCAGTTTTTTCAATTGAAATAATGTTATTTTCAATATAATACGCTGAAATAATGGGTGAATAGCATTATAATAGAACAAAATTTGTCAAAAAATAAACAAATAACGACTGTAGGGAGTTCAGTTCGCGCTTTGACAAATGTGAACAAAGAAGATGGCAAAGCACCTGTACCCGGATCTCGTTAACAATTCGAAACCACCAAGATCTCGAGATTATCAAAGGAAGAACCAAGTCGAACAGCTAGGCCTAATTATATGCACTCCCAAGACATAGAATCCGAATTATGTTTTTGCTCTTCATGGATAATAAACATAAAGGATGTGAAGGTTTTGCAAGATGCTCAGGGGTCAACTCAATAAAACTAATATCATTTTATATCTCTATTTCATATTTACATCAATTTAATGGAACTGACCCCAGGTTTCTAAAGTTCCAAAGCTATGCTCAATTTCTTCATAACACGCGCGAAACAACCGAGAATATATAAAAATCCATTTCATATTTTTACATTTTAGCAACATGAGCAGTCTACGACTTTGACTTTCTCGGCATATTTGACCTTTTTGGGCTCATTTTGACTAAAAAAAAAATGCGGAATGCGAATTCGCCGTCATCGATTTCAAATAAATCATTCTCAAATTTATGAGGACACTGTCCCAATAAAACTGAACACTTTTTTAACACATTTTATATAATAATATTACTCAGTTTGATTTGTGAAATATCCTTGTTAAAGTGGAAATGGTAAACTTCGGTCAGTTTAGTGTTTGACTGTGGTTAGCCTCTAACGCGAGTAGCTCTACTTTTCAACCATACTTTTTTATAGTTCTTCGCTGATTGATATTAACCCCAGGGACTACTTCATTTCTTATCGGGCGCTTTATATATATCATTGTGAGGAGTTAATGAAACGGATTTAGTCTGATTACTCAAGTCTTGTGAAGACGTTGCTTCTCTAACCGCACTTGGAGTCGTCGACGTCGATCCGTCTCGGCTAAATTGAGTCGATTCGCCATTCTGGCAGTTCTCTTCCTAAAATTAAATATTATTTGCTCTTTAATCATGTCAGAGCTGAAAATCCCTCACATCTTGCTCGGTAAGTGTTTGTTGTACAGCGAGCAGTTCGAAATCATGTTGATCGCTCCCGTTGTGAAACGGGGTGCTTGCCGGATCAGGACAGCTGAATTTTCGCAATTTCTTGATTTCGCTCTTCAGCTTTTTATTCTGGCGGCTGCAGATATATTTGGAATGTACAATTGCGCGTCAAAAGTTCACCAGCAAAATTTCGTTTTCTATAATCGTACCTGCAGAGAAAAACTAAGACCAACAACGCTATGATTATCATCGGCATGATCCAGAGTGCAGCTTGTGTCCCATGCAAATCTGAAATTGTATCAATACAAAGGATGAAACGAAGTGCAAACTGAAGACCATCGTCGCTTACCGGAACGAGCAATTGGAGCACTTTCTTCAAACAATCTCTCGCATTTTGGTCCGTTAGAATTTGGGCATCTGAGAGTAAGTTGACATCAGTTAAAATCTACCAGATTCGTAAAACTCTTACAGACATGAGATGCTTCCCGATGCCTTCTGCATTATGCAGATACCGCCATTTAGGCACATTCCATCTCGCTCTTTCTGACAAGTTGTAAATCCATCACCAATCTGCGAATTCCCCGGTTTCCGCTGTAATCGCATGGTACCCTTTTGGTAAGAATCATCTTTTCGTTTCACGCTGCATTCGTAAGCACCGGTATGGTTGTCCACGTTGAAACTGGTTACAATAATTGATTTGCTAAGGCTGCAAAAGGTAATTTAATTTAGTACAATACTGCAACAGCAATCGTTCTCACCTACCACCGGCTGACGTTTCACTGTCGGCCACTTTCATTGATTCGCTTGTCACGAGTTCGTTACCATCTTTCGACCATCTGAGATCGTGGTTTTCATGGTATTCGCCAATAACAATACACTGCATCTTGAACGGTTCGCCGACTCCTATTGGAACCATTTTTGCTTTTTGCGACTGATCGTCGGCTGAAAGGGGCGAGTGTATACAATTAGAGCGACACTTCAAAACGCCAGAATGATTCAAATTGATTTTTGATCATACAGAAAACTTTGAGTACTTTTTATTTCCTTGAACAGAGATCAAAAAAGATGTACAGATTAAATATTCTCATAAGCTAATCGACGAAAAAAAGTACAGATTATAAAGGAGATTGCAGACGAATAATCTTACTTGTATTAAGTAGTAGCTCATATATGGGAGCTGGATAGTTTGTCATTTTTAAACGGGTCGAAAAAGTAGGAGTAGTAAAAGAAAGGCTGCTAACAAATGTCGGAAGCGCGAGTATAAGTGGTTTTACTCAACACGTGCAATGCGTGTGAAGGCATCGGTTAGAGATGATACGACAGAACTGTGCGCCGAGACGCGAGTAGACTGAACGTGGGCGATTTGCTACTTTGACGTTCAGTGATAAGCTTTGCCGCCAGACCGACGCGATACTTGCTCTCTTATTTGTGCCAGTAGTAAAATACCCTTCATCTCCTTTATACCACTCCCTATCGCACAACCAGCGGAAGTGGTACTAGTGGTGAGTCAACGACGTCAACAAAAACAGTTTTCGTTGTCTAGACATTCCGATGGGGTGAATGACGCTTTGCTCGCGTAGTTTGCAACAAAAGAGCGTCTTTGAGGGTCATACACACGTTTTGTAACTCGAATTTATATGGCGAGCTGGAGAATGTTCTGAGAATGTCACCTATATTCAGTTCAAAGAGGATACTTTGTTGAATTTACGGTTAAGAAAAAACGTTCAGTTGTGTAACGCGCGGATGCTTTGACGTACAACATGATCCGACGGCGAAAAGACTTTTAATTTTTTAATCGTTCACTTGTATAATTGCAAACGGTATCATAATGCATGCCTATTAAAACATCATACACGCAATTATACTTCACAATTGATTATAAATCACCGTGCACACAATTCAGACAAAAGGATATGAAATTTAGATAACAGCATGATCGATCTCAATAGCGAAACTCTAGCTATTTAATCTAAAACCCGATGAAAGAATTCTCTGCAACTCTATTAAACCATTCAATATAGTATGCTTAGTTCAAAACACCCACATGAAAATCAAGATATTGATTATTGGAAAGTTATCACAACTGTATTATGTAGTAAGTGTCAGCCGCGGCGACAACTCTCTGACCAAATTGCAAGAAAAGCACGGATGAGTGCACTTATTTAGCGAGGTCAGACTTGGTCAGAGAGTTGAAGTCGCGGTTGAAGTCTAGCACAACGCTTTCGGACTTGCGAGAGTTGTGAAATATGTCCACTTTAAAACGTCAACGTCTTGATTTCCATTAATGCGTCTCTTCTTGAGCATAAGATGCTCTTCAATCTGGTTTCTTCGCAGAGGACTGTAAATGGAATTCAGCGGAATACAGAATTATATGCACCAAAAACCGAACATTGTTTTAGAAAGGAAGCTGCCATGTGCATGCTGATCATTTTGAGAGATTAAAATGCAGAACATTACCTGATGAGGGGAGAGGGATATGCGAGAAATTCAAAAGGTCATATCTTGAAATATCGATGCGAAAAAGTACAATTTTTCAATAAGCTTCAGCGCATTTCAGCGATGGATTATATCGTCATTATTGATCGTTTCTTTTGTCTCATTATTTGTCATGATGTAGACGGATTCGGCCGGCTGACTGAAATCGCGGAAAAAGGTTGCTCGTTTTGCCGCGTTTATAGCAGCCATATTCGGTCTAACTTGACTAAGTTGAGTTGATCCGCAGTTCCAGCAGTACAAATCCTAAAATCGAATGATGTTTGCTTTTTAAACATGTCAGAGCCAAATTTCTCTCACATCTCGCACGTCGATAGACTGGAGTTTAGCTAGTACTTCATTATCCTGTGGATTTTTCATGCTGATCAGTGGGCTACTTTCTTGTTCAGGATAAGTGGATGATTGCGATTTGTCCACGTGGGCCATCAATCTTTTGATCTGACGTCTGCAGAAATATTCAAAATAGACAAATGTATGTCAAGGGTAACCTTTGTTTCATGGAATAGCAGCAGCAGATAATAATGAGAAAAAGAAATGCAAGGATTGTCGCCGACATTGAGAAAAGTGCAGCTTTTCGCTGAGGTGAACCTGAAATTATGTCAGTTTGGAAAAGAAACAAAACGCTCTGCACTAGCTGACGGCCATCATCGCTTACCGAAGAAGTCGGATAAATCCCCGCCGTATACCGGAAATCTCTCACATCTCGGACCGTTTTTATCGTTCGGACATCTGACAGTTGATAAAAATGCAATGAAATCATAAAGTTTAAAGAACAATACTTACAGACAAGAGATCGTATTTGACGCCTTGTGCATCATGCAGATACCACCATTATAGCAGACTCCTTCGTGTTTTTTTGGACAAGCTACGAACCCATCGGCGATCTGCGCATTAATCGGTTTCTGTTGTAGTCGAATCGTTTTCCTATGATACTTCTCATCCTTTCGTTGCACGCTGCATTCATACACCCCCGCATGTTTGGCCGTGTCGAAACCAGAGAACACGATGGACTTGCCGAGACTATGAAGGAAAAATGCGCTAAAGTAGCTTACTCTTGCAAGTTTACCTGCCACTTTCCGGCGGTAGGTCGACAACTGCTGCGGAATCCATAACCAAGGGAAAGCCGTCTTTGAGCCAGGTTAGGTCTGGATCTTCATGAATTTCTCCAACGACCATGCATTGAAGTGCAAATGGTTCGCCAAGTCCCAGTTGGACAATCTTTGATCGTTCCACTTCTTCTCTACCTGTGCGGCATCGCTAACTTTGATGAGCAAATTTGATCGAATAAAGATAACCGTACTTGTATTGAGCAGGAGTTCGTATGTTGGAAATGCGAACATCGAATCAATGTCCATTTTGAAATTAAACCCTTTAAGATTGGTACAGATCTCGAGCTCAAGCGAAGAACCGTTGGAGAGTAAAGCTTAGGCAGTCGCTGCTTCGGCTGTCCAGCAGTTTATTCGCTCGCTAACTCTCTAGGCTGGGTCCACGCTGGTTGGCGTGTCAGTGAGGAAACAGTCGTAGAATCAAATAAGAGAACCGGTCCGTATCCTTGCTAGTACACTGAGCAACTAACAAGCTATGTGGCATGCAAATAAAAGCAGATGCAGAAAACGTACGAGAGGCTAGTAGAGTTGGCGATAAACAGGTTGCCTCGCAGGACTGAGAAGCTCAGACGATTTATACCAGTTCCCTTTAAATAAGGACACATTCAAAATTTATAAAGATAATGTCCCTATTGATTTGATATTAAAAAGAGTTCTTTTTTGATTTGGAAAATGTTTTCGGTGTGATAAGCGAGCAAAAATTTCTAACTAAATACTGTCGGTAAATCTTTATTATATTTTACATGTAATCGTAATCATTCTCAAATGTAATGAACTGTTCTCAACAATGAATCACAACACACATTGTTTAGATTAGGCAAATGAAAAATTAAAGATAATATAATCTGTTCCCATAGCGAAGTTTCAACTATTTTTCATCAAAGATCATAGTGACCTATTTTTGGTCAGAACACGATCAAAGAATATAAAAAAACACAAAATAATGGTCGCGGAAAAATGATCACTGTTCTAGAAAGGGAGCTGCAGTGTGCATATTGTTGAATTTGAAAAATATATCGCCTGATGGGCGTAGAGGAGTACGCAAGGAATTCAATAAGTTTCTTCTGCAAAATACTGATGCGAAAAAGTATAACATTCAACATATGTCAGTGCATTTCGACAATGGATTATAATGATTTTAAAAATCGTTTTTCACAGCTGCTTATGTTTTATTACTGGTGCCAAAGTTGACGGGTATGGTGGGGCGACTGAAATCATTGATAAAGTCTGCTCGTTGTTCTGCATTTTGGGTTTTGATAGTTGAATTAATTGGACTCTGTTGAGCTGATCCGACATTATAACAGTGATGATCCTGAAATCCGACACTATTTGCTCAAAAAAAGGCGTTTCAGCCTACATTTTGCACGTCGATAGACTGGAGTTTAGTTAATACTTTGTTATCCAATGGATTGCTCATGTTGATCAACGGGCTACTTTCTTGTTCGGGATGAATGGAGGATCGCAATTTTTCAATCTGAACCTTCAGTCGTTTGATCTGGCGTCTGCAGAAACATTCAAAAAATATAATTATATGTCAATGGCCGACTACATACAGTATACCTTTGTTTGATGGAATAGCAACAGCAGCAGCATATAAACATTAACACGAAAAACGCAACGATTGTCGCTGACATCGAGACAAGAGCAAGTTCAGGTCTCGGAGCTGAAATTGTATATATTGCGAAATAGAAGCCTGGAGTTGCGGAGGTACGTCACCCCTCTGCCTCCTTCCCCTACTTCTTTGCTGAAGTCGAAAATAAACACATTTCTCCTACTGAGAGATTCTTTCGCTCACCGGAGAGAACAGCATCACAAATTTTTACTAAAAAATATACACACTTAAGCGTTGGATGGTAATAGATACCTGGTTTCCAAGTGTACAGAGAGGCTTAAAGTTTCGAAGTGTGGAGTAGGATAACAAAATGATCTCGTACGTAAAACAAACGCAACACCAAAGATATTGACACTCATGCATTAAGCGTGTAGAAAAGTGTGTCACCTTGGGTCAATTGCATCGTTCCCATCTTGAGGTCTTCGCAGTATCTTCCAACATCTGCCGAAGCACATCTAAAATAATATTTCACTTAGTATATGATATCATACTACGCTGTTATTTAATCAACGCATTCAAAAATCTTGTTCGTGAATTACGAAACTTTAAAATTGCACAGGAACGGTGCGTGCTGCACTGTTGCTGAGATCTATGAGAGTTGTTTCACAAAACTGAATTTCGCTTATCATAAATTAAAGATGAAGAAGTACAATTGGGTCTTATTTCTCAAGTCTCATCGTACTCAGCTCCTCAGTTCCCCACGCACATCAGTTTAATGATATATATGGTTTGCGCGCGACGGGAATTTTCTGACCTGCGCTACGATTAACTTAACAGTACAAGTTTAACCGCAGCTTTTATAATCATAATTGTGGGAAGCACGATGATTGATTAGTTATGACGTGGGTGTAACGAATTATTTGCACAGATAACAGCTGACCAATGATTGCACACCATTACGGTTATAACTGTAATAGTTGCGAGATTAATAGTTCTATAAAACAAGACTTTCCTTCCGGCGACAGGCCCTCGCGACAGGCCGGCCGATTCTCACTAGTCGCATCAACCATGGCCCAATGTCGCATCGCGACAACGGGCCAGAGGAGCGGACCCCGCCTCGCTGCGGGATAACCGCTTAGCGGACACTGCGAAAGCGGAAAAAACGCAAAAAAAAAAAAAAAAAACAAAAAAAAAACAAGACTTTCCTTACAACAATCAAACTTTGAAAGATCAATACGAAGTAGATAAATGAACGTACAGACACGAGACGCTTTCCGACGCCTTGTGCATCATGCAGATACCGCCGTTTATGCAGGCTGCTGCTCTTTCTTTCGGGCAAACTTCAAATCCATCGGGGAATCGCACACTGTTCGTTTTCTGCTGTAGTCGCATGGTTCCGCTTAAGTAAGAATTGTCTTTTCGTTTCACGCTGCATTCGTAAACACCCACATGTTTGGTTGCATTAAAACCGGTGACAGTAATTGTTTTGCTTAGGCTGCAAATAATCAATAAAATTGGTACTATTTTGCAACAGCAATTTTTCTCACCTAGCACCGGCTGACGCTTCACTGTCGGCCGCTATTAATGAATCGCTTTCCACGAGTACCTCGCCGTCTTTCGACCAACTGAGATCGTGATTTTCATGGTGTTCGCCAGTAACGGTACACTGCATCTTGAACGATTCGCCTGCTTCTACGTGAACTATTTTTGCTTTTGGCGGTTGATTGTAGGCTGAAAGAGCGATTTCATACGACTAAAGCGACACTTCATAACGCTCGATTGATTCAAAAGCATTGCTGAACGTTAAAAAAATCTTGGACACTTGTATCGCATTCGATTAAATTATTTCGATGAAATTAGTATTTGATAAATGGCCGAATTAAAGCAAAGTCTTACTTGTATCAAGCAGTAACTGGAAAGTAGGAAATAACAACTCTCCCATTTTCTGAGCGAGTTTGAGAAGTCGCAGCAGCACAAAAAAGGCAGATTATGTCAATCTGCAACGGGCGTAAAAATCAACGTTTATGAATAGAGCGTGCGCGAGCGCGAAGAAATTAGTCGCCGACGAATACGACAGCGGTATGTACCTCGGCGCGATTGCTATGAACGCACGCAAATAGCTGCTTTTGTGGTAGGGTAGGCGAAATGGAAAACGAGTTTGCAGCCGTTTTTTCAGCAACTTGCATCAACTGCCGACTGCCGCACAACGCACGAGGGAAAGATAAGCAAAGATTAATGATGTCAGCAACGACTCTTCGAATATCGCAAGCTTAGCAGTCGATTCAGAGGTCAGCTCCATAAAACAAATGTGAAATGTGCGTATGTTTCACATTTGTTTTTTGAAACTTGCCCCAGGTAGACAGACATTTTGATGACATTCATCGAGTGAGACGTACAAGGAATGAGACGGGTCTAGTTCAAGAGAGGAGGTTACTGTTGTGAAAGCAAGTTTTTCTCTGGTGTGTAGTGGGATTTACAGGTGGTTCAGTGGTTTTTTTAAATTGTTTATTCGGGATAATACTAATGTAGAGTCCAATACAATCAGTTACAGTAACTGAGGAAAGAAGGATAAAATAGCGAGTCAAAGATCCTAAGCGACCAGTTTCTCCTGGTGTTGTCCAAAACAGTCCCTCGCATCTCCACGTAAGGTCAAACAGGATCTCTTGTTATCATTATAAAATCAAGGTGCGGAGAGAACAACTATGCTAAGATAAAAAATGAGCGTGCGTTGTCAAACAGGAAAAGGTACAAAGGGTGATGGATGTCGTCCTTATAGCTGACACTCAAATGAGACCTAGTATGACCTTAGCATAAATCATAGTGATTGATCGCTTTCGCGACAGTTACAGCCAGTCGCAGCGCCGTCGGGCAGTTTAACAAATGAAAATCGAGCAACTGGCGAATTGAGTTCGAAACTGATAGTTTGCTCGGCCTTTGCTGAGCCGGTTTTTGAGCAAAACTGCAGTGCTGGTGGTCCTTCGGGCATCGTTTTCGGAGCAATGTTAGGCGCGCAAAACGCTCTTTTCTCTCGAGTTTTTTCACGAATATACAGTCAACCGCGTTTATAATGTCGGTATTTATAACGTCTGTCTTTATAGCGTCAATATTTGGCCGGTCCCTTGACCGACGTAAGTATTGAATTGACTGTAGTATGGAGGACAATTGATTCAGTACTTACAACATTCATTATATTTTCATACGAATAAAAGCGATTGGGAGAGAAAACAGAAAAAAGTAGAATTCATTTCTAGCGGTTTCGGTTAGGCCAGTATTTCGCCAAAATCGGTCAAGAAATGTCGGTTCCCCGGTGACCGGTAGAAACGAATTCCGCTGTAGTTCTTAATTAAATGCAATGGAATAAATCAACGCAGCAATTGGTAAAAATTTCAAAGAACAATGTATTAGGTCGTTACATAAGTTTTGTACACAATTTTAACATGCCTGCATTCCTGGACTGAGTAACTGTAAAAACTTCGGTTAGGTGAACATTGTTTTCGAAAGGAAGCTGCGATGTGCATGTTGATAAATTTGAGAAAAAAACAGAGCGTCGCTTGATGGGCGGGAAGGAAATGGCATGCAAAGAATTCAATACAATTTCATCTGCAAAATACTGATGCGAAATATACAATATTTGTCAGTGCATTTCGACAATGGATTATACTGAATTTAAACGTCGTTTTTCACAGCTGCTTATGTGCTCATTAGTGGTGCCAAAGATGACGGGTATGGTGGGCCTACTGAAATCGTTGAAAAGTGTTGTTTGTTCTTCTGCGTTTTCTGCTGGGACAGCTGATCTAACTGGGCTCGGTTGAGCTGATCCGACATTATAGCAGTGATGATCCTGAAATCAGACACTGTTTGCTCAAAGAAAGATTACATGATAACTCGCGACACGACAATTCGCGACATGATATTTTTGCGACAATTCGCGACATTACGTGAAATAAATGTGACAATTCGCGACATACGTACTGTCGCGAATTGTCGCAAAAATATCATGTCGCGAATTGTAGTGTCGCGAGTTTTCCGTTTCCCCAAAGAAAAGCAAAGTCGTTTCAGCCTACATTTTGCACGTCCATCGACTGAAGTTTAGCTGATACTTCGTCATCCAACGGGTTGTTCATGTTGATCAACGGGCTACTTTCTCGTTCGGGAAGAGTGAATGATCGTAATTTTTCAATTTGAATCTTGAATCTTTTGATCTGGCGTCTGCAGAAACATGCTAAATATACAGTTGCATGTCAAGGATATAATATATACCTTTGTTTGATGGAATAGAAACAACAACAGCACAAACACATTAGCATGAGTAACGCAGCGATCACCGTCGACATCGCCACGATACAGGGTTTGTAATCTGGAGCTGAAATCACATACTTGCAAATAAGAAGCCCGAAGTTGCGGGGGATGCGTCACACCTGAGCTTCTTCCCTAGCGCCTCCTTTCCGAAATATAAAAACAACAAACTTTTCTCCAACAGATCGATCTTTACGTTTATCGGAGTGAACAGTATCACAAATTTGAATGATAATTTTTTGCCTTTTAGCGCTGAATGGCAGTGGATATATGGTTTGATTGTACACACTGAGACTAAGAGATCCGAAATGTGGAGAGGTATGAGAAGACGTTCTAGTGAGGGAAACAGACGCAAAAGCGAAGATATTGCCATAATCGTGCATTAAACTTAGAGAAAAGTGTCTCACGTGAGGGTGACCAAGCGTACTCGAAGTTGAAGTATTCGCAGTGTCTTCCGACATTTGCTGACAAACACCTCAATTGGTACACATTAAACATAGAGTATGATAATATATCTTTTCGTTCTATAATAACCGCATTTTAGCATGCCATCTATCGATTACAGCTCCTTCAATACGCACAAGGATGGCGCGAGCTGTGTTGCCGCAAATATCTCTGAGAGTTGTTTCATAACACTGAATATCGCCTATTATAAATTAGTGATGACAAAGAAGAACTGGGCCTTATTTCTCAAGACTCATCAGACTTAATTACTTAATTCTCCACGCACATCAGTTCAACGAAATAGGGGTTTGCGTGCGGCGAGAATTTTCTGCGCTGCGTTGCGACTCACTTTCTAATATAGGTTTAATTACAGATATTTGATCGAGATTGAGGGAAGGATGATGATTGACCAGTTGTGAAGTGTGTGTGACGAATTTTTTGTACTGATCACAGCTGACTAACCATCGCACACCGTTACGGTTATAACTGTAATATTTGCAAGATTAATAGTTATATAAAACAAGCCTTTCCTTACACTAATTAAACGTCGATAGATCAGTGCGAAGTAGAAAATGAACGTACAGACACGAGACGCTTTCCGATGCCTTGTGCATCATGCAGATACCGCCATTTAGGCAGGCCTCTGCTTTTTCTTTCGGACAAGCTACAAATCCATCGGCTATCTGCGGATTGCCAAGTTTCTTCTGTAATCGCATTTTTCTACTCTGGTACGTATTGTCTTTTCGTTTCACGCTGCATTCGTAAGAGCCAACGTGGCTGTCCGTATTAAAACCGGCGACAACAATTGTTTTGCTCAGGCTGCAAGAAGTCCTTTAATTTGGTACCATTTTGCAACAGCAATCGTTCTCACCTACTACCAGGTGGCGAATCGGCCACTATTAATGTATCGTTTGGCACGAGTTCGTTGCCGTCTTTCGACCAACTGAGATCGTGGTTTTCATGGTGTTCGCCAATAACGATACACTGCACCTTGAACGCTTCGCCGGCTCCCACTTGAACAACTTCTGTTTTTTGCGACTGGTCGGCTGAAAGGGCAATTGCACACGATTAATGTCATACTACACAAAAGCTGGTTGTTCCGAAATAACTATAGAACGTACAAAAGACTTTGAAAAGCTTTTATCTCGCATTCAAAATATCAAATGAGAAAAACTCTATAAAATTATTCGACAGGAATAGTATTAATATAGTGGACAAATTAAAGCGAAAAGTCTTACCTGCATCGAGCCGTAACTCGAAGGTAGGAAATAAGAATTCTTCCATTTTCTAAGCAAAATTTTACAAGTCTCAACAGCACAGGAAAGGCAGATAATGAAAGTCTGAAACAGGAGTTAAAGTAAAAGTTTGCACCCACAGCGTGCCTGCGCGAGCGCGAAGAAATTAGTCGCCGACGAATACGACAGCGGTATGTACCTCGGCGCGATTGCTATGAACGCGCGCAAATGTCTGCTTTTGATGTAGGGTGGGCGAAATGGAAAACGAGTTTGCAGCCGTTTTTTCAGCAACTTGCATCAACTGCTGACTGTCGCACGACGCACGAGGGAAAGATAAGCAAAGATGAATCACGTCAGCAAAGGCTGGTCGAATATCGCAGTTTTAATATTCGATTCAAATCGACAGGCACGTTGATAACATATTAGGCTGTTCCATATATTTTGTCGTTTTTTGGAAATTTCGGTTCAGTATTTTTCTGTGGAAAATGATCATCTTGGGCTCATTTTTTTCATTTTTTAACTCCTCCTTTGGGCTCCAAAATGAAAAAATAATGAGCTCACGGCGATCATTTTCCACAGAGATTTGCTACTGCGAAGTTTTCGATAAATGACAGAATAAATGGAACGACCTAATACATCGAATGGGACGGGCCAAGTTCAAAAGAGGGGGTAACAGCCAGTTGCAGCACCGGCGGCCATTTTAACAAATGAAAGTCGAGCAACTGGTGAATTGAGTTCAAAACTGACAGCTTGCTCCGGCCTTTGCGAAACCGGTTTTTGAGCACTGCTAAAATCGCAGGCTGGTGCTTCGGGCGTCATTGTGGGGGGGGGGGCGATGCTAAGCGCGCATAACGCTATTTTTTCTCGATTTTTTTCAAATATATAGTAAGGATAATTGATTGAGTACTTACAACATTATTTTCAAACGGATACAAGCGATTGGGAGACAAAATGGTACAGTTCTTAACTAAGTACAATGATATCAATCAATGCAGCAAAAGTAAAAAGTTACAAAGAACAATATCTAAGGTCGTCGCATAAGTCCTGTTAACGTTTTATAACATGCCTGCATTTCTGGACTGAGCTACCGTAGAAACTTCGGTTAGATGAACACTGTTTTAGAAAGAAAGCTACAATATGGATGTTGATAAATTTAAGAAAGAAACAAAGCGTCGCCTGATGGGCGGAGGGGAGATGGCGCGCAAAGAATTTAATATGATTTCATTTGCAAAATACTGACGCAAAAAAGTACAATACTGAGCATGCTAGCGCATTTAGACGGTGGATTATACTGAATTTAAACGTCGGTTTTCACAGCTTCTTATGTGCTCATTACTGGTGCCAAAGTTGAAGGGTATGGTAGTCTGACTGAAATTGTTGAAAAGAGTTGTTTGTTCTTCTCCGTTTTCAGTTGGGGCAGCTGATCTACCTGGGCTCGGTTGAGCTGATCCGACATTATAGCAGCGATGATCCTGAAATCAGACACTATTTGCTCAAAGAGAAACAAAATCGTTTAAGCCTACATTTTGCACGTCCATCGACTGAAGTTTAGCTGAAACTTCGTTATCCAACAACTTGCTCATGTTGATTAACGGGCTACTTTCTCGTTCGGGATGAGTGAATGATCGCAATATTTCAATTTGAATCTTGAATCTTTTGATCTTACGCCTGCAAAAACATTTGAATTTTACAGTTGCATGTCAATGGTCGACTTTATACCTTTGTTTGACAGAATAGCAACAACAGTAGCATAGACACATTAGCACGAAAAACGCAGCGGTCACCGTCGACATCGCCATGACATAAGATGCAAGGCTCACTGAAATGGTACAACTGCAAATAGAAATCTGGAGTTGCGAAAGAATGTTACCCCTGTGCCCCAACCTCTTTTCCAAAGTTAAAACAAAATTTTTCCTCAACGAATAGTTATCTTCGCCTATCGGAGAGATTAAAAGCACAAATTTTTACCGAGAAAGATTTCGCGTTTGAGCGCTGGACGGCAATAGATACATGGTTTTCGTAGTATATAGAAATAAAAGGTCCGAGACGTGGAGCAATATGGGAAAACTTCTCGTCTGTGAAACAAATGCTAGAGCGAAGATATTGACACTGTCGTGCATTAAGCTGAAAGAAAAACGAGTCACCTCGGTTGACTGCCAACTCAAAGTATGCGCAGTGTCTTCCAAAACTTTCTGACAAACACCTAAATAGGTACAAATTTTAGCGTATGATATTATATTACGCTGTTCTGTAGTCACCGTATTCAAACATGTCGGTTTTTGATTATGAATCTTTCAAAATGCATAGGAATGGTGCGAGCTGCATTGTTGATGATATCTCTAAGTCATTTTTTAAAACTGCATTTCGTCTATTATAAATTTGTAATGACAAAGCAGAATTGGGACACAAAACTGAGGGAAGCACGATGATTGATCAGTTATGACGTGGGTTTGACGAGTTATTTGCGCAAATCACAGCTGGCCAACCGTCGCACACATCTACGGTTCTAACTGCAATAGTTGCAAGGTTAATAGTTATATAAAACAAGCGTTTCTTTATACCAGTCAAACGTTGATAGATCAATACGAAACAGATAAATGAACGTACAGACACGAGACGCTTCCTGATGCCTTGTGCATCATGCAGATGCCGTAATTTAGGCACAATTCGTCTTTTTCTTTTGGACAAGCTATAAACCCTTTGGTTATCTGCGGATTGCTCAGTTTCTCTTGTAATAGCAATTTTCTGCTTTGGTACGAATCGTCTTTTCGTTTCACGTAGCATTCGTAAGCACCCGCATGGTCGTCCGCATCGAAACCAGAGAACACGATGGCCTTGCCATGTCTGTTAAATAAGAGCGCTAACGTGATTAGCTGTTGAAAATTTACCTGCCACTTTCGCGCGGGAAGTCAACAATTGTGAGAGAATCCGATTCTTCCAATTCCTCTCCGTCTTTGAACCAGGCTAGGTCGTGAAATTCTCCCACGATCCCACATTGAAGTGCAAATGGTTCGCCAGGTCCCAACTGAACGATTTTTGTTGTTCTCCACATTTCTTCTTTACCTGCGCGGCATGGTCAACTTTGATGAGTTAATTCGATCGAATAAATAAAACCATACTTTTATCGAGCAGAAGCTCATATGTTGGAGATGCAAACTTTGAATCAATCTCCGTTTCAAAACGTTGTTTTGATAGCGAGACAGGCCAAGTTCAAGGGAGAAGCCGTCCGAGGGTACAGCCAGTGGCAGCACCGACGGACTATTTAACAAAAGATAACCAGAGCAACTGGCAAATTGGGTTCACAGTTGACAACTCGAGCAACTGACAAATTGAGTTCGCCATTGACAGCTTGCTGCGGCTTTCGCTAAGCCGTTTTTAGAGCAATACTGCAGTCGCTGCTTGGTGCTTCGAGAGTCGTTTTCTGGGCAATGTTAAGCGCGCATAACGCTATTTACTCTAGACTCTTTTCAAGAAATATAGTATAGTACAATTGACCAGTCCTGAATACTTTTATTAGTTTTTCAAACGAATAATACCGATTGGGAAGAGAAAAATAGTCATTAATTAAGTACAATGATATCAACGCAACAACACTAAAAATTTTCAAAGAGCGATGTACAATATAATTGTTTTAAACATTCATTAAGCATAGAAACCAATCAGAGCTGTAACGGAAAACTCCGCAAACGGCGACAAAATCATATTTAGTTGAAGGGCAATTTAAGGGAAGAGGGCACATAAGATGGGTAGACGTCAGAGTGCTAGAAATTTAATCGACTCTTGATCTTCCTTAAGCTACCACGCCATTTGCGCAAAGTGAATTAATAAAATATCATGCTTAACTGGTAGAACTATTCAAAAATAAAAAGGATCTATTTCTGAGATAGAGAGAAATTTGAATTTCGAGGACAGGATGAGGGACGAAATAGAATTTTGTGAATGGAGAATTTCCCGTCGCCGTGACAATCAAGAAATAATTATACTTTGTTTGACGTCACAGAACGTTATTATAAAAAGTCGTCAAGTAGAAACAAACAAATAGCATTTACAACTTTGAGCCAATCTTTCCTCGAAGTTTCGCAATAGCGGCCTTGAAGCCGTGCGATTCGGCCTCTTTCTGGAAAGCGACACCCTCAGGCGTATGCCGACTCATGCCGTCAAAAAGAACGGCCAATCGCTGGGTGTTGAATAGTCCCTGCATCTCAACGGCGTTGTTGATGACAGTCTTCTGCATCCACAGCTGATTTGTGGGAATGTCGACCATCTTGGCGACAAAGTCGTCCACTACCGAGGAAAGCTGATCTCTAGGCGCGCACTCACCTATCAACCCCATCTCTACTGCCTTTTCTCCGGACACGAGCGCGCCCGTGAGCAGCATGCGTTTCGCCTTTTCCAATCCAAGTCTGAATTAAAATGATAGATAAACTATAATAAGATGAAGTCTTGATTATTAATTCTTAGTTTAAAATATTAGTTATTAGTCTGGATTTCGAGCCTGGATTATTATTAGTGCATTGAAGCGAGTACACTCATTTAACTACTTGACATAAATTGTACGCTATTTCTCTGCGGTGATAAGTATTACTGTCACTGTTGCGCTGAACAAGTGCGTTTGAATGGGCGATGATCCAATATCGAAAGAGCTGAATTTTGAAGGATTAAGAGGGATTTGCACGTAACTCTACTGACTCCGCCTCCCCTATACGGCTGGCCCCGCGATTGTTTGACTCGTCGTCTACCATTTTGAAGCTCCACGCGTGCCCTAATGACATCCTCATTGATGTGACTGAATATCATCGTAATTTCTTAATCGTTAATAAAAAATGAATGGTTGATTCCGTGACGATAAGGTTAATAGTGTGAACGCCGCAACGAACGGGCTCAATTTGCTTTTCGATACTAAGCGTGCTACGATGTTCCCTGTGGCTGTCAGTTATTGACTAAGAAATTATGATTATACTACTATATAGAGAAATTCGTTATTACTGGTACCGGGTTTTCCCGATTAGAAGTCCCCCCATATACAAGCCCCGCTGTGCTTCTATTCGGTTTGACTTTCCAAATAGAAGCCCCGGGGCTTATATTTGGAGCAGAAAAATGATCACCATGAATGCATGAAACGAAGTTATTTAAAATGTATTTTACATGTAAATACCGTATTGTCTAATAGAATTTGCAAAAATCATATAGATCTTCCATTATTTGCGTGTTATACTAATTAAAAAGATGAATAAACGACGCAAAATGCAAGTATGAGTGGTACTGCAAAAACCGTTATGTAATTGAATTTTCTAGATAGACGCCCCGGGGCTTCTATTTGGGGATAAAGTAGAGATGCGAAAAGTACCAATTCTTATTACAAGCCCCGGGGCTTATACTCGGAAAACCCCGGTACATGGCAGATCGACTGAAACTATTGGTGGAAGCGAACATCGTTGTATGAGAAGATATCCTCTGGGACTGACCAATATTACCGATATAAACTAATTGTACCGTATACGAGGACGGCACATCTTACTTTTCGGATTGCGCTATAACGCGCCATACGCACATGCGTTGCTATTTTACAGTATCCTATGCATACGCGTATGGCGTGTTATAACGCAATCCGGAAAGTGAGGCGTACCGGTATAAGCGAATTCTACCGTACCTGTAGTACCACATAGCGCCGGTAGGGCATCCCCAAATGCGCGCGGGAGGATAACCAATGAGAGCGTCATCGGCAATGAATGACACGTCGCAGCACAGGGCGATATCCGATCCGCCGGCGATGCAGTCGCCGTTGATCTCCACCACCGTCGGCTTCAAACTGCGCCATAGGCTCATATACGCTTCCGTCGCTTTGTGCATCTAGTAGAGAATAGATGTGCTCGATTTATCGGTATTGAGTAATTTCACATTCGGTAAATCGAAACCGTTTATTATTGCATTCGATTTAAAGAATTTAATATTTTTATGTTTAAGATATTAGTCTATTTCAATATCGATCAGTTATTTTAATTATGATGATTCAGATACCGGTTAATGTATTCAATTATTCAATGAACTCAATACTTCAGTTCGGCACACTTGGCGATCTGCCAACAGGTCAAGTGACGCGGTCATTATATTAGTCGAAATAGCTTCGTCAATAACAGAAATATCAAGCTTTGGTCCCGCAACGATAAGTGAACATCTCCTTGTCGTACTAAGGCGAATTATGGTATTCCCTTGATAAGTTTGGTACTGACGAAGAAATTTCGATCATAGAGCGTTCAAAGATCGAAACTGAATCGATGACTTACCCACTGGTAGTCAACATACGGGTCCCAAGGCATTTTCTGCGATCCATGAACACTTCCTCGTTCACCTTCAGCGTACTTCTTCAGGTCGTAACCGGCGCAAAAGAATTTTCCTGATCCAGTGAGTCGAATCACGCGCACCTAACCGGAATAAGCGATTGTCTCACAACATTTTCTGCGTACAGTCTCCTTTTTACCGATTCATCGAAGTTGGCCAACTGAACGGCCGACTCGATTTCGAACGGCATGTATTCATCAATCGCATTTGCTCGCTCCGGTCGGTTCAAAGTAATCGTCGCCACTCTGTCAGCCACCTGCAAGTGCATTATATATCGTTTCTCCTTTAATAAAAAACACGTTCAAATTCAATAGGGACGTTTTCCAAACCGAAGAGTACATTTGCCGAGTCAAATAAATGTGAAAAATGTTCACTCTGATTTGGAAAACGTTGTTTTTGAATTGGAAAGTCTCCAAATAAGAGTGGAAATAGTATAAATGCATCTCAGCGAATAATCTGCGCTCACTTGATAGCGAATAGAGTTGAAGTCGGTACTCATTTTGCGAGCTGCAGCTGTCAGAAACGCGATGAAACGACGCGGTTGCAGCCGTTGACTTACAGCGTTAAATGACATCGCATCGTATAGTAAAATACAATTATTTATCTAAGATTCGCTGGCCAGGCGACGAAAAACGCGTACTTTGTTCGTTCTTTGCACTTTGCTGCCGCCAGTTCAGTATTCTGTACCAGGGCATTCAGTGATATTCGTTGCAAAAACCAACTCGGTCAACTTGTTTATGTGCTAAACCTTCACGTTCATGGCGATTCATGTCTGCGTTAGTGAAGTTTATTTTTGTCAAAAACTAGAGATTCCCTTTAGTAATGCGCTAACTCGGCCCAATTTACTATCCTCAACTGTTTTTTTAGAAAGTGAATTACTGAATTAGTAAATACATGGACGGTTTGACCCACTAATGCTCAAATGCCAATCATGGTATCACATTTAGTTAACATTTCTCATGGGCTTGACAATATTTCGCACATAACAGGTTGCGAATTTGTCGGTGAAATGATCACCCAAAAGCATCTCACAATTGATGCACACGTGACTTTGAATATCGCAAATATTCACTGCAGTATACTTCGCAGCATCATGCGAGACTGCTTCGGATTGATGTTGTTAGGACCAATGTACCAGCAAAATCCATAGCCACTCCAAGACGGCGGAGCGTACTTGCTATTCAGCGCCTCATAAGCACAGTTATTGTACCACCATCCGCTGCAATGTTCTCCTATATATACTCTTCACCATATGCAAAAAATGAATGCAGTACTTACCCATTTTGCAGAGATGATGAAAAGCAACGAGTATTAGCGCCGTTATTTTTATCGGATGTCGAAAATTTCAAGTTATTTGAATAGTACATGCTTTGATCTAAGCTCGTCGAAGCATTGCCTGTGTATGAACGAGGCACGTGTAAAGTGTAGAAATTTGTTTCATTACCGATCTGAAAGAAAAATAAATATATTTGACAATAGAGTAGCGCAGTGAGAAAACAAGAGCTGATCAACATAATTCGCGAACAAGCATTAACGAGCGTTTCCTTAATTAAGGATATCAAATAAAAATATTTCACTAAAACTGTTGCCGTTTTATCGCTAAAAAATATCTGTCTAAATATTCAGAACCTACTATCGCGTTAAATAATATCGAAATTTCATTTGACCTCGACGATTAGCTTTATATGATTTTGCGTAGATGATGATTCATCTGTAGTAAATAGATTCAGAGAGAACCGAGTGTACAGTAGTGTGCAAAAGAATAGGAACAAACGGATTTTTGAATATTTTGAGGCTCTAATGAATTCTCTTGAAATTTGACGACTACCGCATTAAAGTGCGGCGTTCACTATATTTTATCCACTATTCTTGGTTGCATGACACATCGGGTTTAAAAATTTTATTAAACAAAAAGTTTCGCAGTGCAGAAGAATGGAAAAGAGATCACGAAGTTATTTCTAAAAAAGATTAATTATTACACCAATAATCCGTACATGACGGCCTCTAAAGATATACTGTAGGAGTACAAATTATTCGCAGGTACTTATTTTCGCAAAATTCGCAACTCGGCCGATTTGCGAATATTTGTACCTTCGAAATTTAATACCGTAACTTTGTACCACTAATTATGAACGGTCTAATTTGAAGTTTTACAATTTAAATATAAGTAATGCTGCATTTTTGCACTGTACTGTACCAGGAAATTTCTTGTGCAAAATTATACTCTCGTTACACTTAAGAGAGACTGTTTCTAAGCATCGAGCTTCCCCTGGCACAGTTGGTAAAAAGGTCTCAGATTTTGATGAAATTTGTTATCCTAGGGTAATTCAGGTCGGGATTTCCGAAAAACGCATCAGAATTTTTCGAAAATATTTTCGTGTCGAGATATGGCGGGAAATTTAAACTTGATCAGGAGACTACAGTAGAAATATAAAA